>JACYXH010000096.1:2082500-2162500 GCA_026745465.1 Lota lota | reverse complement strand
GTGTAGCTGGGGGGCTGGAGTATAACAGGTAGGTGGGAGAAGGATAACTTCATGGAGGTTCTGAAGCTGCTGTCAGGACCGTACAGAGCCCAGCCCTTCTTCTCCCTGGGAGTCAGCACGGACCCCAAGAACTCCAACAGTAACATCATCCAGGTAGAGGAGAGAAGAGGAGAGGAGGAGGGCAGAGGAGAGAGAGGAGAGGAGGGGAGTGAAGAGAAGAGAGAGGAAAGGATGAGGGGAGAAATGAGGAGAGGAGAGGAGAGAGAGGAGAGGAGAGGAGAGGAGAGGAGAGGAGAGGAGAGGAGAGGAGAGGAGGAGAGGAGAGGAGAGGAGAGGAGGGGAGGGGAGGGGAGAGGAGAGGAGAGGAGAGGAGAGGAGAGGAGAGGAGAGGAGAGGAGAGGAGAGGAGAGGAGAGGAGAGTGAGGAGAGGAGAGGAGAGTGAGGAAAGGAGAGAAGGGGAAAGGAGAGAGGAGAAGAGAGAGGAGAAGAGAGAGGAGAAGAGAGAGGAGAGGAGAGAAAGGAGAGAGGAGAGAGAGGGGGTGGAGAGAGGAGAGGAGGAGGGGAGAGAAGAGGATTGAGGAAAGGAGAGAGGAGAGGAGAGAGAGAAGTAGCGGAGAGAGAGAAGGAGAGGACAGAGGAGGAGAGGAGGAAGATGACAGGGGATTAGTATAATATCTTCTACTGTGTCCTTCAGGTGGAACAGTCTGGTATTTTCCTCCCATCCAGAGACTACTACCTTAATAAGACAGCTAATGAGAAGGTGAGGAATCTGCGTTGTCATGGCAATGGTTATACATGATGGTATCCATATATGCACATTTACATTTGTATATTGTGTACATGTATATATTGTGTACATGAATATGTTGTGTATATATGTGTATATATGTGTATGTGTGTATCTAGGTGTTGGATGCGTATCTGGAGTACATGGTGGAGCTGGGTCTCCTGCTGGGAGGAAGCAGGAACTCCACAGAGCAGCAGATGAGGCAGATCTTGGAGCTGGAGACGGCTCTGGCTAACATCACCATTCCTCAGGACCAGAGAAGAGACGAGGAAAAACTCTACCACAAGATCACTATCGCTGAGCTACAGGTAAACCCTAACCACTATACCCTAACCTTTATATCTTAACCGCTGTATCCTAAACCCTAACCCCTAATACCCCATAGACTAACTCCTATACCCTGACTGCTATACCCTATACCCTAACCCCTATGCCCAATACCCTAACCTCTTTACCCTACCCCTAACTCCTATAACAATTTAAATGGCCTAGATGAGTGAGTCCATGCTGGATTTCATATGCCTCCGTGAATACAGTGAATACAACGACGCATAAAAATGCATCTTCCGTTCCGCTCTATGCTTAAGCAGATTCCAGCTAGTTGGTTCGGGGGTGCAGGTTCTAGATGGTTGGTTCTGGTGTGCAGGTTCTAGATGGTTGTGGTTCTGGTGTGCGGGTTCTAGATGGTTGTGGTTCTGATGTGCAGGTTCTAGATGGTTGGTTCTGGTGTGCAGGTTCTAGATGGTTGTGGTTCTGGTGTGCGGGTTCTAGATGGTTGTGGTTCTGATGTGCAGGTTCTAGATGGTTGGTTCTGGTTTGCAGGTTCTAGATGGTTGGTTCTGGTGTGCAGGTTCTAGATGGTTGTGGTTCTGATGTGCAGGTTCTAGAGGGTTGGTTCTGGTGTGCAGGTTCTAGAGGGTTGGTTCTGGTGTGCAGGTTCTATATGGTTGTGGTTCTGATGTGCAGGTTCTAGAGGGTTGTGGTTCTGGTGTGCAGGTTCTATATGGTTGTGGTTCTGATGTGCAGATTCTATATGGTTGTGGTTCTGATGTGCAGGTTCTAGAGGGTTGGTTATGGTTTGCAGGTTTTAGATGGTTGTGGTTCTGATGTGCAGGTTGTAGATGGTTGGTTCTGGTGTGCAGGTCCTAGATGGTTGTGGTTCTGATGTGCAGGTTCTAGATGGTTGGTTCTGGTGTGCAGGTTCTAGATGGTTGTGGTTCTGATGTGCAGGTTCTAGATGGTTGGTTCTGGTGTGCAGGTTCTAGATTATTGTGGTTCTGGTGTGTAGGTTCTAGATGGTTGTGGTTCTGGTGTGCAGGTTCTAGATGGTTGTGGTTCTGATGTGCAGGTTCTAGATGGTTGGTTCTGGTGTGCGGGTTCTAGATGGTTGGTTCTGGTGTGCAGGTTCTAGATTGTTGTGGTTCTGATGTGCAGGTTCTAGATGGTTGGTTCTGGTGTGCAGGTTCTAGATTATTGTGGTTCTGGTGTGTAGGTTCTAGATGGTTGTGGTTCTGGTGTGCAGGTTCTAGATGGTTGTGGTTCTGGTGTGCAGGTTCTAGGTGGTTGTGGTTCTGATATGCAGGTTCTAGATGGTTGGTTCTGATGTGCAGGTTCTAGATTGTTGTGGTTCTGATGTGCAGGTTCTAGATGGTTGGTTCTGGTGTGCGGGTTCTAGATGGTTGGTTCTGGTGTGCAGGTTCTAGATGGTTGTGGTTCTGATGTGCAGGTTCTAGATGGTTGGTTCTGGTGTGCGGGTTCTAGATGGTTGTGGTTCTGATGTGCAGGTCCTAGCTCCGGCGGTGGACTGGCTGGACCTCCTGTCCTCGTCTCTCGCTCCTCTGGAGCTGAACGACAGTGAGCCGGTGGTCATCTACACCAAAGAGTACCTGGTAGAGATGTCTCAACTCATCACACACACTGACCGCAGGTATACACACACACACACACACACTGACCGCAGGTTCACACACACACACACACACACACACACACACACACACACACACACACACACACACACACACACACACACACACACACACTGACCACAGCTACACACACACACACACACACTGGACGCAGGTACACGCACACACAAACTGACAGAAGGTACATATATACACACACACTGACTAAAGGTACACACACACACTGACCGCATGTATACACACACACACACACACTCACACTCACACTCACACTAACCGTATGTACACACACACACACACACACACACACAAACTATACAACATTCAACACACACACCTCAACACTCTTCCTATCACTCTGTCTCTCTCTCTATGATTCTATCTCTACATCTCGCTACCTCTCTCTCTAGTCTGCTGAATAACTACATGATTTGGACGTTGGTGCAGAAGGGCGTCGCTAGCTTGGACCAGCGGTTTGAGAACGCCCAGGACAAACTGCTGGAGAGTCTGTACGGAACCAAGAAGGTACCACTAGCACGAGTAACCTAGCATGACTAGCATTCAGGTCGTCCGGGTATTCGTGGATGCCCTAGGATCGCTGTTTGGGAAATATATGCTTGTGTGACTGCTTCAAAAATCACATACGTTGCTATGAATAACAGACTGTTGCTATGAATAACAGACCGTTGCTATGGATAACAGACCGTTGCTATGGATAACAGAACAGCGATTATGACCGTCTCACTGTGCGTTATCCCTTACATAAATCCTGAAGGCCCAGTGTGAGGCTCAAGGCTGGATCTGGTTCTATATATAAATATGTATATTTCTATATGAAGTGATATCATTTTGTTGCAGTCGTGTACACCGCGATGGCAGACGTGCATCGGCAACACAGACGACACGATGGGCTTCGCCCTGGGGGCGCTCTTTGTCAAGGAGACCTTCGACAGGAACAGCAAAGGAATCGTACGTTCACCTCCCTCTCAGTGTACCGTGTGGAAACAGTTCCTGTTATCTTCAGTATTTCCCAACTCTGTGTGTCTCTCTCTCCCTCCCTCCCTCTCTACATCTCTCTCCCTCTCTAACTTTCTCAATTCAATTTAAATTCAATTCAATGGCTCTCTTTAACTGTATCTCCATGTCTCCATCCCTCTCTCTAACTGTATCTTCGTGTCTTTCTCCCTCTCTCTAACTGTATCTTCATGTATTTATTCCTCCCTCTAACTCTATATCCATGTCTCCCTCCCTCTCTCTCTAACTGTCTCTCTAACTGTATCTCCATGTCTCTCTCCCTCTCTCTAACTGTATCTCCATGTCTCTCTCCCTCTTTCTAACTGTATCTCCATGTCTTTCTCCCTCTCTCTAACTGTATCTCCATGTCTTTATCCCTCCCTCTAACTGTATCTCCATGTCTCTCTCCCTCTCTCTAACTGTATCTCCATGTCTTTATCCCTCCCTCTAACTGTATCTCCATGTCTCTCTCCCTCTCTCTAACTGTATCTCCATGTCTTTATCTCAGGCAGAGCAGATGATAAATGAGATCCGGACTGCGTTTAAAGAATCTCTGGACCAGCTGAGTTGGATGGACCCTGACACAAGAGAGGCAGCTAAAGACAAGGTAGACAGACAGGTAGACAGGTAGACAGGTAGACACATAGGTAGACAGACAGGTAGGTAGACAGGTAGACCAATATGTAGATAGACAGGTAGACTGATAGATAGACAGATAGGTAGATAGACAGGTAGACAGACAGACAGACAGGTACTTAATAACAAGGTAGACAGACAGGTAGAAAGACAGACAGGTAGATAGACAGCCAGAGAGAGAGACAGACAAACAGACAGGACGGCAGGTGGACTGACAGGGAGTTAAAAACAAGGTAGACAGACAGGTAGACAGACAGGGAGTTAAAAACAAGGCAGACAGACAGGTAGCATGTTTTTAGCGTGGTGGTTAGAATGCGTGATTGTTTTTCCCAACCCAGTACAGACTAGACCATGCATCCCATTATGACTATTGGATTATGGATCGATGATAGATAGATAGAGAAAGTAGATACAATCTACTTTCTATATCAAAGGTGTATTGCATTGTAATAAAAAATATCAGCATATATTTATCACCACACGTATCAAGACATGATCTCTATTAGCATGTAAGAACTGATTGTGTAATAACTATGCAAATGTAATAATTGCGCATAACGTTATAAAAATTTAATAATACTGATAATTTGTATTGCAACGGTAAAACCATCCGTCGTTCACTGTATCCAATTATCTATCAGCAGCCAATGAGCCAATTGTCCAATCACTGCGCTGGTGGGCGTGGTCTAGTCAGACCTGCATTGAGAAAGATAATCACATGGAAAGCATCATGGTTTGCAGGCCCATGCCATCTATGATATGTTTTTAGTAAGTTGTTAGAGAGTTTCTGACATGCTGTTAGTGTGTTGCTGACGTGTTGTAAGAGTGTTGTATGTGTTTGCAGGCGGATGCCGTCTACGATTTGTTGTTAACATGTTGTTAGTGTGTTGAATGTGTTTGCAGGCGCGTTCCTGGCGTGTTGTAAGCGTGTTGTTTGTGCTTGCAGGCGGATGCCATCTACGATATGATCGGCTTTCCAGACTTCATCCTGGACCCCAAAGAGCTTGATGACGTCTATGATGGGGTGATGAAACTTATTAATATATCATAATAAAAATATACATGAGAGTGTTTGGCGCTAGCATTGGCGTGAGGGCGTTCAACATTTCAGAGGTGCCCGACACATGCCAAACAATTATAGGTATCATTGTTATTATGTGTTATATTTTGATAGTATCATAATATTATGTTATTATATTGTTATATCATATTGTTATTATATTATTCTAATGTTATATAGTGCAATTATTCTAATGTTACATAATAATTTTTGTTATATTATTCTAACGTGCTATATTGTGATATTATTCTAATATCATTACATTGTTGTTATAATATTGTTTTACAGTACGAGGTCGGGGAAGAGAGTTTTTTCAACAACATGTTTAATTTCTACAACTTCTCATCCAGAGTGATGTCAGAGCAGCTGAGGAAGAGACCCAGCAGAGACCAGTAAACACACACTCACACACACTACACACAAACACTACACACAGTCACACACTACACTTAGACCACACACACACGCACTACACACACAACACACACATACCACACACACACACACTAAACACAGACCACACACACACTCACACTACACACACGCACTACACACAGAACACACACACACATACACACACACACAGACTACACACTAAGCTATATGTACACTTACATATATGTGTCAGGGATATATATATATATATATGTATCATGTATTTCTTTTGAGCCTCTTAGTTTTCACTATGTAAAGCCTCTTTCAGATTATCAAAGTTGCAATGTGTAACATTTCAACTAGCTCATAGCTTAAAATGACCTGGGCATATCTGTAGTAAATTCTGATCAAAAGTGATTTAAATAATGAAATCAATAAAATCACATCCTATAACTGATATATTCTACCAAAAAAATATGCTGGCCAGCCCGTGCCTCTCTCTTTGTTTCCAAGAATCTACACTCCTTAACCCCTCCCACTCACACCACCCAGCAGGCTGAGCTATGCAGGTTTTCGTAAGAGGGAGGGGCTCAATCTTACACATTGCAAATGTATTATTAGTACTAAGCAAGCGTTCTCCAGGTGTATGAGTAGGCGTGTTTTGTGTGCAGGTGGAGTATGACTCCGCCCACGGTCAACGCCTACTACATGGCCACCAAGAACGGAATCGTGTTCCCAGCTGGGATCCTGCAGGCTCCGTTCTACTCACACGACCATCCCAAGTCTGTCTGTGTGTGTCTGTCTGTGTGTGTGTCTGTCTGTCTGTGTGTGTGTCTGTCTGTTTACCTGTCTGTCTGTTTGCCTGTCTTCTAACCAATATAATCTGCTCTTCAACGTGTGCCTACGTGCATATGTGTGCGTGTAGGGCGTTAAACTTTGGAGGGATTGGCGTTGTGATGGGCCATGAGCTCACTCATGCCTTTGACGACCAGGGTAAGGTCCCTTCCTGTTATCTCACTTCCTGTCTCACATCCTCTATTAGACACACATACTGTTTGACACACACATCTCTCTCTCTCTCTCTCTCTCTCTCTCTCTCTCTCTCTCTCTCTCTCTCTCTCTCTCTCTCTCTCTCTCTCTCTCTCTCTCTCTCTCTCTCTCTCTCTCTCTCTCTCTCTCTCTCTCTCTCTCTCTCTCTCTCTCTCTCTCTCTCTCTCTCTCTCTCTCTCTCTCTCTCTCTCTCTCTCTCTCTCTCTCTCTCTCTCTCTCTCTCTCTCTCTCTCTCTCTCTCTCTCTCTCTCTCTCTCTCTGTCTCTCTGTCTCTGGTCCAGGCAGAGAGTATGATAAGGAAGGGAACATGCGTCCGTGGTGGCAGAACTCCTCCCTGCAGTTCTTTCAGCAGCGTACTGAGTGCATGGTGGAGCAGTACAGCCGCTACACCGTCAACGGGGAGAAGGTCAACGGGAGGCAGACCCTGGGGGAGAACATCGCAGACAATGGAGGTCTGAAAGCCGCTTACAATGTAAGTATACAATACCACACTATTCTCAATAGTACTATACTATAGTAGTACAATACCACACTACACTCAATAGTACTATACTATAGTAGTACAATACCACACTACACTCAGTAGTAATATACTATAGTAGTATACAATCCCACACTATACTCAATAATACTGCTGTAGTATACAATACCACAATAGTGATAAAACTCAATAATACTATATTATAGTAATATACAATACCACACTATGCTCAACAATACTATACTAAAGTAAAATACAATATAACACTACACTCAATATTATTATACTATAGTAGGATACATTACTGCACTTAACTCAGTAATCCTATACTGCTAAGGTAGGGTTTCAGCCGGCCTGATGTCAGTGGGGCACTCGTTCCACCATTGTGGAGCCAGGACAGCAAACAATCAAGATTTTGTTGAGCGGCAGCTGGGGTCCCCTCGTAGTGAGGGAGTAGCAAGCTGTTTGGCAGTCATGGAGCACAGCGAACAAGCTGGGGAGTAGGATGGGCCTGAGCCTTTCGCAGCATGGTAGGCAAGTACCAGTGACTTGAATCGGATTCGAGCTGCCACTGGTAGCCACTGCAGGGTGTGGAGGAGAGGGGTAGTGTGGGATAACTTGGGTAGGTTGAAGACCAGTCAGGCTGCTGCACTCTGGATGAGCTGCAGAGGACGAATGGCACATGCAGGCAGACCAGCCAGAAGAGAGTTGCAGTACTCTAGACGGAGATGACAAGAGCCTGGACCAAAACCTACGTGGCCTTCTGGGTGAGGAACTGACATATCCTCCTGATGTTGTGGAGCATGAATCTGCAGGAGCGGATTGTCAAAGTAATATTGGCAGCGATGTTGGCAGCTTCAGGTGGTGTTTAGTGTATTCGTTTATTTAACAGGGGCCATGCACAACTGTTGGGCCAGAGTTAGCTATACAGCTCATTTACATCAGCAGTCTCTCGGCAGGTCGGCATGATGTCTGCCAGACACGCAGAGTTTCATGCTGCAACCTGGGTTTCAGACTGCGAAAACACAGAATTAGTTGTGTGGTAAAAAAAAAAAGCCATGTGAGTGAATAACAGAACCCAGTTACTTAGTGTACAGAGAGAAGAGGATGGGACCAAGGACAGAACCCTGAGGAACCCCAGTAGTGAGACTCCCAAGAAGTGAAAAGGAAGTTAGAGTAGGGGATTAAGAGGTGGATTTAGGACAGGTGGTGTCAGCAGGTGGGAGGGGAAATGAGGATGTGCATGTCATCTACCTTTTTTTCAAAGTAGTAAACAACATCACTCAGTAGTAGGGAGGAGGGGGGAATTTAGGTTTTTTGGGGGTTGGAGTAGGAAGATTGAATTTTAGATTGAAGGAACGAGCTTTTAGCTGCAGATAGGGAGGAAGAAAGGAGGAAAAGAGATTGGCAGGCAAGAAGGTTGTCTGGGTGCCTGGATTTGCACAATTATATTTCAGCCGCTCATAGGGTAGTTCTGTCTGCACCCACTGAGTCAGACAACCATGGCGCCAGAGAGGTCAGGCGGGCGTGTTGATAAGGTGAGAGGACCGAGAGGGTCCAGAGAAGGGGACAAAGTAGAGAGAAAAGTGTCTGCGGCAGAGTTGGGAGGCATGAGGGAGAAGCAGTCTGGTGAGGGGACCGCTGATAGGACAGATGAGGTGAGAGAAGATGGAGACGGAGAGCGCCTGGTGGGCGGTAGAGTACTACTAGAAATGCTAGTTAGTGATTTCTTGGTTGCATCAATTTGAAAGTTGGACCAAAGCATCTCATGTTATTCAAATACAATTAGCCAAATAAAAGGCCTCAAGTTGAAAGTAAAATATGGGCTGTCTTTTTCTCTCAACGCTTCAATAGGTAGATCTTGCCTTTCACCAAGGCTGAGGTTAGGGATCTTGGGCTTAAAAAGGTTGGTGACCACTGGTCTAAGGTATCTACAAGAAGAGTAACGTACAGAAATGGAAAGTATACACATATCAAATGAGGGAAAAGATCACACAAAGTGAAGAGATACTTAGCCTAGCAAAGTTAAATAGTGGTCCCACTTGGTCTCCCTCCATGGACTCCTGCTAAGACTCCTGAGTCTTCGTACGACGAGTCTTCTTCTATACTGTCATCATGTGTCTCCAGGCCTACCGGTTGTGTTTTACTATACTACTATACTCCTATGCTGCTATACTGTCATCATGTGTCTCCAGGCCTACCGGTCGTGTTTTACTATACTACTATACTCCTATGCTGCTATACTGTCATCATGTGTCTTTAGGCCTACCGGTCGTGTTTTACTATACTACTATACTCCTATGCTGCTATACTGTCATCATGTGTCTCCAGGCCTACCGGTCGTGGGTTCGACTGAACGGAGAAGAGAAGAGACTTCCAGCTGTTAACCTGACTAACGACCAGCTGTTCTTCCTGGGATTTGCTCAGGTAGTCTCTCCAACATTCTCTCTGTCTGCCTCCCTCCCTCTCTCTCTCTCTCTCTCTCTCTCTCTCTCTCTCTCTCTCTCTCTCTCTCTCTCTCTCTCTCTCTCTCTCTCTCTCTCTCTCTCTCTCTCTCTCTCTCTCTCTCTCTCTCTCTCTCTCTCTCTCTCTCTCTCTCTCTCCGTCTCTCTTTCTCTCTCTCGGTCTCTCTCTATCTATCTCTGTCTGTCTCTCTCTGTCTCTCTCTGTCTCTCTCTCAAGGTGTAGTGATGGTTTCAAGTTGTTTCTCCAGGTGTGGTGCTCGGTGCGAACCCCAGAGAGTGCTCACGAAGGCCTGGTGACGGACACCCACAGTCCTCCAAGGTACAGAGTAATCGGCACGCTCTCCAACTCGCAGGATTTCGCTCATCATTTCCAGTGTCCGGTCGGATCGCCCATGAACTCCGGGAGTCGCTGCGAGGTCTGGTAGGATGCCACAGACTCTCCTGGCCCCTGGGAGACAAGGACAGAAGGAGGAGTGTGTTGCTGACTTGTGGGTGTCATGTGGACTTGTACTTTCCTAGAAGAGCAACATGGACTAAATGTGTTGATGTGTTCTTTTGTGTTTCTGTGTTGAGTGTCTTCTGTAGGTCAGGTGCTCTGGCCTCTAAGATAGCTTCTCTTCTCTTGACATCACATATTTTCTCTGTGAATATTGAAGCTATGTCCTTCATAGCGATACTATCGTAACATAAACAGCATTGTGAATATTGAAGTTATGTCCTTCATAGCGATACAATCGTAACATGAGCAGCATTGTGAATTTTGATTGCTAGTACTGCAGCATTGCAGTTACCTAGCAACAGGAGGAAAGATGCTAGTACTAGTTACCTAGCAACAGGAGTTAAGATGCTAGTAATAGTTACCTAGCAACAGTAGTAATGATGCTAGTACTAGTTACCTAGCCACAGGAGTAAAGATGCTAGCACCAGTTACCTAGCAACAGGAGTAAAGATGGCTGATGCTAAATATTGAATGTCCCAAGTGGTCAGCTAATTTATCTGCGAAAATAAACATCTGTTTAAATAGTCAAAGTGTCTGGTAAATTAGTCTACTCTACAGGTAACCATCAACTGGAGGTCCTATTCTGAACATCTAGTTTTATCTGGTCAAATAGTGTCTGGTAAATTAAGCCAGTTTCACACATGCAGTCTTATCCTGCAAAGTTCAGGAAGATATCCTGCATGTCTGTCCGAGTCATCTTGATTAAAATGTTTACGAGATAAGAAGGGCAGTGTGCTGCTATAGTGTTTGTGTGTGTGTGTGTGTGTGTATGTGTGTGTGTGTGTGTGTGTGTGTGTGTGTGTGTTTGGGGGGTTGCTTGTATGTTTGGGGGTATGCTTTTGTGCATGCATATAAGTGTGTGGGGTTTGAGTGCGTGTGTATGTGTGTGTGTGTGTGGGGGGGGGGGGGAGTGTGTGTGTTTGGAGGGGTGCCTGTGTGTTTGTGTACGTGCATATAATTGTGTGGGGTGTGAGTGTGTGTGTGTGTGTCTATTTGCTGTACAGCTTATCACCTATGAGAACGTCATGTTTTTTTAGTTTAACAATATATGGTTAACAGTGGCAGTACAGTACAAACAGTACAAAACGGTTCATAACATTTCAAAACCCTAACAGAATCAATTGTACTTGCAGTTCCTATAGCACGTGTAGTAACAACATAACTTGTAGTTCCTACAGTACTTGTAGTTCCTATAGTACTTGTACTTGGAACGGTCACAACCCCATACCCATCCATGGAGCTGAAGCTGTGTTCTTGGTGTGTTCATCAAAGATCACCTCCCTGGTTCAGGCAAGCGTACTCGGCAGTAAAAATGTCCCTAAAGCTCCGATATCTGAAAAGATTCAAGAAGTTTGGCATCTCTGCCAAGACCCACACCCACTTTTACAAGTGCACCATCGAGAGCATCCTCTCTCTGCAATACTGCCTGGTACGGTAGCTGCTCCGCTGCTGATCACAAGACCCTCCAGAGAGTCGTGAAGTGGAGCACTTCATTGGCTGCCATCTTCCCTCCGTGCAAGGCATCTACCACACATGATGCCTTAGGAAAGCACAGATCATTAAAGACTTCAGCCACCCGGGCTATGGACTGTTCACATTGCTGTCGTCTGGTAGACATTACCGGAGCGTTCGAGCATGGACCACCAGACTCAGAAACTGATTTTACCCATCATATTGATCACATGAACACAAGTTACATACTCTGGTAACTTGTACATTCAATATACACAACCTAAATGTAAAGCAAACATTAATCGGCACAACTCCACTTTATATTCATAATATTTAATATTTATACTCTTAATTGTCAATTCATACTCTCCCTTTGTCTATTACCACCAGGATATAATTGCTATATTCCAATTTTTTACATTCTCTGCAATGTTAATGTTAATGTTATATTTATTATGCATGTAGTTTTTTTGCTAGTCTTGCTATAATTTATGCTATTTCTGACCATATTTGTGACTCTTTTTAATAATTGTATATGTTCTTGCTAGTGCCTTCCATGTATGTTTGCCGTGTCACAAGCAGTTTCACTGTTCACAGAGACCCGGTGTTACACGGTGCTTATTGCAAATAAAACACTGACTTTCATTGTGTTGCTCAGGGGCACTCAAGCAGAACAGGACCCAGAGTTTCTAGAGTTTTTATTGATTATATATCTTCTACATCCCTACACAAACAGTAGGATGTTGCCATGACAACATGGAAATCACAAGATCGAACAGACAATATTTATACATAACACACACACACACACACACAGTCTAGACTTTCTTCTGAGGAAAGGAGGCATGCAACAGCCAGTAAATAGAGTAGCCGGTTCCTGTAACACACACACAAACGCACGCAAGCACACACACCAACGCACACGACCACTCACACACACGACCACACACATACACACGACCACGCACGCACGCACACACACAAACACACACATACACACACACACACACACACACAGCATTACAGTTGTTTGTGGTAAATAAAAAATTGCAAATATATAATACTATAAAAGATACAATAAATAACATGACAACTGATTTATTATCAACTAGAACAATTAAATATAATGCAGGGGGACAACAGAGGGAGATGTAATATATAGATCTAGATATAAGGTTGATAAATATAAATTATATATATATAGAGATATAGAGAGTTATACAGATATTATAGATAATTTAGTATAATATGATTATATGTATATAGATAGTAGACACATAGATATAGATAATAGACATGAAGGTATTTAGATAGTATACATATAGGTGTATAGATTATAGACATATAGGTGTATAGATAATAGACACAGGTGTATAGATAATATACATATAGGTGTATAGTTAATAGACATATTTGTGTATAGATAATATACATATAGATGTATAGATAATAGACATATAGGTGTATAGATAATAGACATATAGGTGTATAGATAATAGACATATATGTATATAGATAATAGACGTATAGGTGTATAGATAAGAGAGAGAGAGTTACCAGCTAAGGTGAGTGTCATGGTCGCTCGGTACAGCAGGACGTCGCTGGTTCCTCCTTTAATGTGGACTGGAAGTCCGTTATCCTCCTGTAACCATGGAAACAGGTAGATAACGTTCTAGTACCCAATATCCAGTATTCAGTACACAGTACCTAGTACCTACTACTTATACACTAAACACTTGTATTATATTATATCATGTTATAATGTACTTGTATCATATTATATCATCTTCTAATGTACTTGTATTATATAATATTATATCATCTTATAATGCACTTGTATGATATATCATATTATAATGTACTTATATTATATTATATCATGTTATAATGTACTTGTATTATATCATATCATATTATAATGTACTTATATTTTATTATGTTATATTATAATGTACTTGTTTAATATGATGATATCATATCATAATGCACCTGTATTATATTATATTTTGTCATCTTATAATGTACTTGTATTATATTATGTCATATTATAATGTACCTGTATTTTATTATATTATATAATATAATAATGTACTTTTATTTCATTACATCATATTATAATGTCCTTGCATGATATTATCTCATATTCTAATGTACTTGCATGATATTATATCATATTCTAATGTACTTGTATTGTATTATATAATGTACTTGTATTATATTTTATTATATCATATTCTAATGTACTTGTGTGATATTACATCATATTATAATTGACTTACGTTCTGTTGTATCATATTATAATGTACTTGTACTATATTACATCATATTGAAGTTGTACCTGAAAGACCTTCTGTGCATCGGGGACCTTGTTCCTCAACTGTCTGCTGGTGGAAGAGAAGGACCTGAAAGACGACAGTCTCTGTTACGCACACACACACACACACACACACATACACACACACACACACACACACACACGCACACACGCACACACGCACACACGCACACGTGCACACACGCACACACACACACGTTGTAACATCATTACTTTTGCTTTTCTCAGCAGTGTATTTAATGTGTTGCTGAACTCTCTATTAGTAGTAATACTGTCATTTCACTCGTGTGAATAGTAGTAGTAGTAGTACTGTAGACATAGTGTATCAGGCTTACAACATTTATATATCAGATATACTATGATAATAATATAATATAATAGTGTTCTGTTCCTTCAACAGATCAAACAAGGTCAGAGCTGTGACTGACAGCTGTTGCAGACAACCCATGCCTCAGTACCACAGCCTTCAGCCAATCAGGAAACAGATACAACATGGACCTGCCCACTTGTTTCAACAAACTGTCTTTAATGCAACTGTGTGTGAGTGTGTGTGTGTGTGTGTGTGTGTGTGTGTGTGTGTGTGTGTGTGTGTGTGTGTGTGTGTGTGTGTGTGTGTGTGTGTGTGTGTGTGTGTGTGTGTGTGTCCTCTAGGTCTACTATATATAGAGATGTGCCATAGTTTACAGTCTTAATACATATTTCACTTTAATATTCCTTATATTCTACTAAAAATACCAACCTAGTATTAACTACCTGTAACTACACTAAATACACAAACCTGGATTTAACTAGCTATAGCTCTACTAAACACACTATTCTAGATTTAACTAGCTGTTACTCCACTAAACACAATAACCTGGATATAACTAGCTATAACTCCACTAAACACACTCACCTAGTTTTAACTAGCTATAATGCCACTAAATACACTAATCTACACTTAACTAGTTATAGCTCTACTAAACACACTACGTTAAACATATAGAGAGTTATGTTGAACGGACTAGCTTTGATCCAATGGTCAGGTGCTGAATTTCACTTCTTTAAATAAACCTTTTGGACACACTTTTAGTTACACACATCCCCCACGAACACCCTCCCCCCACCACACACATACCCACACACATTGAGACATCATCACTTCTGCTTTTCTCAGCAGTGTATTTAATGCGTTGCTTAACTCTCACTCTAGTGTAAATAGTTGTAGTAGTAGTACTGTATACATAGTGTAGTCAGGCTTACAACATTTATATATCAGATATACTATGATAATAATATAATATAATATAATATAATAGTGTTCTGTTCCTTCAACAGATCAAACAAGGTCAGAGCTGTGACTGACAGTTGTTGCAGACAAACCATGCCTCAGTACCACAGCCTTCAGCCAATCAGAAGACAGATACAACATAGAGCTGCCCACTTGTTTCAACATGCTGTCTTCAATGCATGTTTGTGTGTGCGACCTCTAGGTGTACTATATATAGACATGTTGCTATAATTTACACTGTGCTAGCTGTATCTATAACTAGCTGTAACTCCACTAAACACACTGTTTAACATATCGAGAGTTATGTTAGACACACACTCACACTCACACACACAAACGTTCAGAAAGATTCATAAAGAAGTTACCAGGAGGTGGTTCATCTTGATGGTGGAGCGCTGCTGTTTGCTCTTGACTCGGGAACACACTCTCTCACTCTCTCTCTTACTCACACACACACACACACACACACACACACACACATACACACAGATGAAATATTAACGTATCAGGTTCCCTGGCTGAAGCCAGACTAGGTTGATGCCAACTTGGCCTCGTGACTGCATAAATCCAGCAAACATAGCCCTCCTCCTAGACCTAGAACCCCTCCTACACCAGCCCCTCTACCTAGACCACCTCCTACATGAACCCACCAAACATAAACCACCTGCTGGACCGGGACAGTCTCCTAGATCACCCCCTCGACCTAGACCACCTCCTACATGAACCCACCAAACATAAACCACCTGCTGGACCTGGACCACCTCCTAGACCACCCCCTTGATCTCGACCACCTCCTAGACCTAGACCATCTCCTACACCACCTAGCCCACCTCCTAGACCTAGATACAGACTATAGTATAATATAGGATAATGCAGACCAAAGGATGATATAGGTTGACATAGGATGATTCTGGCTATAGGATAGGATGATTCGGACCATAGGATGATATAGGTTGATATAAGATGATTCAGGCAATATGTTGTTATAGGATGATTCAGACCATAGGATGATATAGGATGATTTCAGACTAAAGGATAGGATTATTCAGACCATAGGACGATATAGGATGATTCAGACTTTAGTATAGGATGTTTTAGACCATAGGATGATAAAGCATTGCTTCAGGCTGTAGACTAAGAAGGAACAGAAAGTCCAACCAACAAAATTAAGGAGGTGGAGGGGGGGGGGGGGGGGGGCAGGGCAGGGCACACAGATGTAACCATGACAACACTCACCATTACCTAAAAGTATTACTATGAACTGTTTTGTTTAGTGTACATGTAGAAGTTTGCTCCCCACAGTGCACAAGGGTGTTAGTTAGTGGTCTTTTAGTTACAGAGATGACTTCAGGTACTTTAGTTTAGATTCATTAGTCAGTAACGTTTGAGTTGAGAAAAAGGAAGTGAGTATACCTGAGTTAACAGATGTTAGAGGATCTTACAGGAACATAGTTCATTCACTGACACCCTCCTCCTGCAGCACATCACCACAACTCCAGCTTGCTACGTTCTCAAGGTTCTGGTACATTCTCAAAGTTCTGGTACATTCTCAAGGTTCTGGTACGTTCTCAAGGTTCTGGTACGTCCTCAAGGTTCTGGTACGTTCTCAAGCTACTATTATTAGTTATTCACAGAGTATCTGTGGATACCTATTGTTATTGTGGGAATTATTATTATGTATTCACAGAGTATCTGTGGATACCTATTGTTATTGTGGGAATTATTATTATGTATTCACAGAGTATCTGTGGATACCTATTGTTATTGTGGGAATTATTATTATGTATTCACAGAGTATCTGTGGATACCTATTGTAATTCTAAGATTTAGGTATTATTAGAATTGTTTTATTTGAGCGCTTATATCTCAGCCCAATTGCAGAAAAGTTGCTAGACGACTTGTGTATCCAGGAAGAGCAGGTCTCCAACAAATTTGGGACCAATTTTCCCATAGGGGGCGCTATAATTCGAGGTCAAAGTCAAATGATCAGCCCCGCAGCCCCAACACATAACAAATTCTGAAACTTGCTGTACATGCATTATTTTGCATGCTGAACATTTTTGCCTCTTGGACCCTAGGTGTTTTTTCTGTACAACTTAGGGCCATAGAGGCCACCCCTTTAAGAAGTGTGTAAAGCTTTTGGTCAATAACCAAAATTGACGTCACAGTTTGAATTTGAATAAATGCTAAGCTAACCGCTAATGCTCAGAATCTATCACAAGTTGCGTCAGAAGGAGGCAGGAACTGGAAACTTGCCATGCACATAGAGGACATCTCCCTTAACATGTGTATAACGTTTTGTGTGGATATCTCATTCCATGACGTCACTTCAATTACAGTAATTCCTCTTAAGCGTAGTGCCCCACTTCGCCTGCAGGTGGCCCAAAATCAAACAAAAACAGCATCTACTGTTAAACCAGTGTGTGTGTGTGTCTTTGTGTGTGTGTGTGTGTGTGTGTGTGTGTGTGTGTGTGTGTGTGTGTGTGTGTGTGTGTGTGTGTGTGTGTGTGTGTGTGTGTGTGTGTGTGTGTGTGTGTGTGTGTGTGTGTGTGTGTGTGTGTGTGTGTGTGTGTGTGTGCGCGCATCTGTGTCTGTCTGTGTGTCTGTTTGCCTGTATGTGTATGTTTGTGTGTGTGGTCTGTGTGTGTGTGTGTGTGTGTGTGTGTGTGTTGGTGTGCGCATGTGTGTTTTTCGGAATAAAAAGATGCTGAATAAAAAAAGACTCCTCCCTGTCGGAGGCAAAGTCAAGGAGAAATTAGGTGTCCCCGTGAATCGCTTGAAAAGGGCTGTCGCTTGGGTCCACGGTGCGTGGGCTGTGAATACGTTTTGGCAGTCCTAGTTATTATTCTTGTGTGGGAATGAAAAGATTTCATGATGAGACGGAAGTGAAAACATTCAAAAGATGAATGCTTTAGGAACTCCTAACTGTTCTGTCCATGTACCGCTAAAATGTTATAAAGAAACATTATGCACATTAGAAATATGAAATATTCAATTTAGGCAGTATTTTAATTTCATGTTTATTTTAGAGGATGTCAGGCTCACTACTGTCCCTACTGGTGTTGCTGGGAGCTGTAGTCCACTCATGGCAGCAGAGAGACCATCATAATGACTACAACTATGTCCGCCTTGCTGACGAAGTTGGCAACCAAACCTTCTGCTCCTGGAAGTGTCTAAAGTTCACTCTGCAGTGGCCTGGGGCCTTCTGTCTGGTGAGGACTCTTCCTCCTTACACTAACCTTCTGGTGAGGACTCTTCCTCCTTACACTAACATTCTGGTGAGGACTCTTCCTCCTTACACTAACCTTCTGGTGAGGACTCTTCCTCCTAACCTTCAGGTGAGGAATATTCATCCTAACACTAACCTTCAGGTGAGGAGTCTTCCTCCTAACACTAACCCTTCAGGTGAGGAGTCTTCCTCCTAACACTAACCCTCTGGTGAGGACTCTTCCTCCTAACCTTCTGGTGAGGAGTCTTCCTCCTAACACTAACCCTCTGGTGAGGACTCTTCCTCCTAACCTTCTGGTGAGAAGTCTTCCTCCTAACAAGAACCTTCTGTCTCGTGAGGAGCATTCCTCCTAACCCTAACCTTCATGATCCTCACTACTCAGAAGGATAATGAGTAGAGTAGATAATGAATATGGATCGACTATCTACCTGTCTATCTGTCTGTCTACCTGTCTGTAGTCTCTGGATGAGAGGTTACAGTGTCAGATTCCACCAGATATCAACACCTGGACCATCCACGGGCTCTGGTAACTACTATTGTTACACTATACTCCACTGTTATTCTCTACTGTTCCTTTCTACTCCACGGTTATACTCAGTTCCACTCTACTGTTACAATGTACCGTTACACTCTGCTGTTAGACTATTATACTCTGTTACACTCCAATGTTACACTTTACTCAACTGTTGCACTCTACTTTACACTCTACTCCACTTTATTACTCTAATAGTCAGGCCAGGTCAGCCCTGATTGTGAGTGTGTTGTTGTGTCCTGCAGCTCTACTGTTCACTCTACTCTACTGTTACACTCTTATACACTCCACTGTTACGCTCTGTTCATTCTACTGTACTGTTACACTCGTATACTCTATTACACTCCACTGTTATACTTTACTCAACTGTTAGACTTTACTGTTATACTCTACTGTTACACTTTACTCAACTGTTACACTACGGTTATACTCTACTCCACTATATTACTCTACTAGTCAGGCCAGGTCAGCCCTGATTGTGGTGGTGTTGTGTCCTGCAGGCCTCAGAAAACAATTAACTGCTGTCGCTGTTGGAATCTGTTCCCCTCTGACCTTCAGGTAAACAACTGTTTCAGTATAACATAAATAAACATTTGTATTAGTAAGATATTAATAAAAATCATGTTAGACATTTCAACCAGTGTAAAGTAACATGTTAGATATGTTAACCAGTAGAGCAACATGTTAGACATGTCCACCAGTGTAAAGTGACATGTTAAACATTGAAACTAGTGTAAGGTAACATGTTAGACCAGTGTAAAGTAAGGTGTGCTTGGTTCCAGGACCTGGATGAGGAGCTGTCTAAGGAGTGGCCGTCCCTCTTGAAGTCCAAGTCCTCCTTCCAGTTCTGGTAGCGTCCACATCAGTCATCCCCACCAACAACAGTCAACCCTAACCCAACCACATCACTCAACATCCATGAGTCCAGATCTGTCTACATGAAAATGAAATCTGTTGAAATATCATAAATGTCCATGAAAATTGTGTTATGTGTGTGTGTTGTGTATAGGTTGTTTGTGTGAATGTGTGTGTGTATGTGTCTGTGTGTTGAATGTGTACCGTGTGTGTTTATAAGTGTAATGTGTGTGCTGTATGTGTACTGTGTGTGTTATATTTGTACTGTGTGTGTTGTATGTGTACTGTGTGTTGTATGTGTACTGTGTGTTGTATGTGTAATGTGTGTTAAATGTACTGTGTTATGTTTCTCGTGTGTGTTATATACTGTGTGTGTTGTATACTGTGTGTGTTGTATGTGTAATGTGTGTTATAAGTGTAATGTATGTGTTATACGTGTACTGTGTGTGCAGGAGGCTGGAGTGGATCAAGCATGGTGTGTGTGCGGCCTGTGTTGAAGGACTCAACTCCCCGATGCACTACTTCACACTCTGCCTGAAACTACGACAACAATACAACATCACACAGTACGCACGCGCACACGCACACACACGCGCGCGCACACACGCGCACACACGCACACACACACACACACACACACACACACACTGATTATGTGTATTTGTGCAGGGCTCTGTCAGAGGGGGGTGTGGTTCCGTCATGTGATCGCCCTTATAAGGTATGACTCATTATGAATAATGTGTCATGTTTTTATGAATATTCCAAGTTTGTATGATATTCATAATATATCTATTTAAATATACATGATATATTACATAATATAGAAGTCCTAACCACTCTTTTCACAATCCTGTGTGCGATTATGTATGGTATTTTACCGTGTGCGATTATGTATGGTATTTTACCGTGTGTGATTATGTTTGGTGTGTGTGTGTGTGTGTGTGTGTGTGTGTGTGTGTGTGTGTGTGTGTGTGTGTGTGTGTGTGTGTGTGTGTGTGTGTGTGTGTGTGTGTGTGTGTGTGTGTGTGTGTGTGTGTGTGTGTGTGTGTAGCTTGATGAACTCCAGGGAGTTCTGACTCCACTTCTAGGAGAGCACCATGAGATCCAGTGTATCACAGATCACCAGGTAGCTCTCTCTCTCTCTCAGGGTGGGGAGGTCCGCTTCTGTATGTTCTGGTCCAGGACTTCTTTATCTTCTGTATGTTCTGGTCCAGGTCTGAATGTTCTGGTCCAGGTCTTCTTTATCTTCTGCATGTTCTGGTCCAGGTCGGCTTCTTTGTCTTCTGTATGCTCTGGTCCAGGTCTTCTTCTTTATCTTCTGTATGTTCTGGTCCAGGTCTTTTTCTTTATCTTCTGAATGTTCTGGTCCAGGTCTTCTTCTTTATCTTCTGCATGTTCTAGTCCAGTTCTGCTTCTTTATCTTCTGAATGTTCTGGTCCAGGTCGGCTTCTTTATCTTCTGTATGTTCTGGTCCAGGTCTTCTTTATCTTCTGTATGTTCTGGTCCAGGTCTTTTTCTTTATCTTCTGTATGTTCTGGTCCAGGTCTTCTTCATCTTCTGTATGTTCTGGTCCAGGTCGGCTTCTTTATCTTCTGAATGTTCTGGTCCAGGTCGGCTTCTTTATCTTCTGTATGTTCTGGTCCAGGTCTTCTTTATCTTCTGAATGTTCTGGTCCAGGTCTTTTTCTTTATCTTCTGTATGTTCTGGTCCAGGTCGGCTTCTTTGTCTTCTGTATGCTCTGGTCCAGGTCTTCTTTATCTTCTGAATGTTCTGGTCCAGGTCGGCTTCTTTATCTTCTGTATGTTCTGGTCCAGGTCTTCTTTATCTTCTGTATGTTCTGGTCCAGGTCTTTTTCTTTATCTTCTGTATGTTCTGGTCCAGGTCTTCTTCATCTTCTGTATGTTCTGGTCCAGGTCGGCTTCTTTATCTTCTGAATGTTCTGGTCCAGGTCGGCTTCTTTATCTTCTGTATGTTCTGGTCCAGGTCTTCTTTATCTTCTGAATGTTCTGGTCCAGGTCTTTTTCTTTATCTTCTGTATGTTCTGGTCCAGGTCTTCTTCATCTTCTGTATGTTCTGGTCCAGGTCGGCTTCTTTATCTTCTGTTTGTTCTGGTCCAGGACAGGGAGCTCTGGTTCCAGGTGAAGATTCCCATGTCCCGGAACCTCACCCTGGGCTGTCCGGCTGACCATCAGGACCACCGGGACCCCACTGCTGAGCACGGGCCAGGACAGTACCCCTTTACTGGGCATCCCTGCCCTTCGCAGACCCCCATCTACCTGGTCCCCATAGACCCTCAAAACCCCCATCACCCCTGTGGCTGAGGGTCTTACTAGACTTTAGACCACACCCTGCTAGTCCCTAGACTACACCCTGCTCCATCCTAGACAACCCTTTAGGCTACACCCTAGACTACACCCTGCTCCATACTAGACAACCCCTTAGGCTACACCCTAGACTACACCCTGCTCCATACTAGACAACCCCTTAGGCTACACCCTAGACTACACCCTGCTCCATACTAGACAACCCCTTAGGCTACACCCTAGACTACACCCTGCTCCATACTAGACAACCCCTTAGGCTACACCCTAGACTACACCCTGATCCATACTAGACTACACCCTGCTCCATCCTAGACAACCCCTTAGGCTACACCCTGCTCCATCCTAGACAACCCCTTAGGCTACACCCTGCTCCATCCTAGACAACCCCTTAGGCTACACCCTAGACAACCCCTTAGGATACACGCTAGACTACACCCTGCTCCATCCTAGACAACCCCTTAGGCTACACCCTAGACTACACCCTGCTCCATCCTAGACAACCCCTTAGGCTACACCCTGCCCGACTATATGCGGTTCCTGATGCTAGTCCTGAGTAATAATCAACATAACATCACATCTACAAGAGTCTTCTGCTTTATATACTGTGTAAAACTCTGACAAATAAAACCAAGATGATCCCTTGCTTGGTTATTCAAGAATATTTGAAATTATATATACTATATCTATAGGTATATATGGATATCCATCCATCTATATATGTATACATATGTGTGTGTGGCCATTATAAAGTATGCAGCACATGGTAACGGTTTACAATTTATTCAAAGACTCACATGTTTAACCAAAAAACCATCCTCCTACAAAAGGGTGAAAAAAAAAAATGAATTCCTGGCTGATCAGATCACTTAACTATTTCAGACAGACAGATCAACCAGATTCAGACAGACAGGTAAACACTATCGCTAGGAAATGGTAAAAGCACGTGACCTGGTCCCCTCTCACTCTCATCAGTGGTCCAGGCACCTGGTCCCCCCTCCCCTCAGTGGTCCAGGCACCTGGTCCCCCCTCCCCTCAGTGGTCCAGGCACCTGGTCCCCCCTCCCCTCAGTGGTCCAGGCACCTGGTCCCCCCTCCCCTCAGGGGTCCAGGCACCTGGTCCCCCCTCCCCTCAGTGGTCCAGGCACCTGGTCCCCCCTCCCCTCAGTGGTCCAGGCACCTGGTCCCCCTCCAGTCAGTGGTCCAGGCACCTGGTCCCCCCTCCCCTCAGTGGTCCAGGCACCTGGTCCCCCCTCCCCTCAGTGGTCCAGGCACCTGGTCCCCCCTCCCCTCAGTGGTCCAGGCACCTGGTCCCCCCTCCCCTCAGTGGTCCAGGCACCTGGTCCCCCCTCCCCTCAGTGGTCCAGGCACCTGGTCCCCCTCCAGTCAGTGGTCCAGGAACCTGGTCACCCCTCCCTTCAGTGGTCTAGGCGTCCAAGGAACCTGAGGTTGAGGATCTTCAGCTGTCCATCCAGCTCCATGCGGACGATGCCGTCGTCTCCGTCGATACTCAGCAGAACTCCGGTCGCCTCGCGGTCCTCCCCCAGAATCACCTTCACCTGGGTAGGAATAAGCCGTCAGACAGGTAGACAGGTAGAGAGACAAACCGGTTGAGAGAGACAGGTAGAGAGAAAGAGAGGTTGAAAGACAGACTGGTAGAGAGAGATAGGTAGACAGGTTGAGACAGACAGAGAGAGATAAGAAGAAAGGTAGAGAGACAGACAGGTTGAGAGAGACAGGGATGCACCGACCATGATTTTTCAGGGCCGATACGATTGCCGTTTTTTATAAGCGAATGGGCCGATTCCGATCAGCTAAATATAGGCTAGAATTGTCCAGTATTTCCACAATTCCTATTCCTAAAACTGTGGCAGCCAGGTTTATAAACCCAGTGCTGCCATACAGATCCTAAATTAAACCTATTACTATATTATGGAAGATAAAAGATAATTTTATAATAATACAATACATCATTTTAAATGATTTAGCCTATAGGCTAAACCCTAACATAATTGTCATTGGCGTACCATGAACAAAACGTTACATTAAGAGCTGTATTAACTGTTTAATTAAAGAACCCACTGTTTCAGCTGGAATTCAAACACAATGAGATCAAATAAAACGTGTTTTAGGCTGAGAGTTCTAGGAAGGGGGGGGGGGGGGGGGGGGTTATTCCCATGGTTACGGCCAACGGCATAATTGTGATACTTTTTTAGTACCGTCGTTGTGTATGAGCGTTATGAGTGATGTTGTGTATGATAGGCGCCACACACCGTAGCGATATACTATAGGTGTCCGGGAATCCTAACCCTTGGACGCGGGTATTAAATACATCGATGCTCAGACGGAGCTTCACCATCCACACACACACACACACACACACACACACCGTAGCGGTATACAATAAGTGTCCGAAAAACTCAGTCAACCACTGCCCAGACAGAGCTCCACACGTCCAAATAAACCGCGTCCGAGTGCCTCGGAAAAGGCCCTCGGACGTCACGAAAAGAACGCCACCTGCGTTCGCAGCAGAGCGGAACGTTCAAGTTGTGTTTTGGGGAGAATGGCAATAACATTTGACCCCTTTTTTCTCTAAATTGGGGACTTATTTCAGTAACAGTGATACAATGGCATGGATTACTATGTTGACGATCATATAAGACAAATGACCACGTTAAAAAATAAATAAACGGTTTTGGGTTTAGCGTTATGTCACGTTAAGTGGTGGGCGGTTGTATCGGAGAGGTTTTACGAGTACATGAGCACAGTATCGGGCCCGAGTCCGAGTACTGGCATCGGTGCATTCCTAAGGACAAGCATGAATTGTCTCAGTGACTGAACATAATGACGGTGGTCTTGTCCTCAATTCGACTAGTGCACAATAGGCTTTGAGACACTTGATTGGCTCCTCTAATCGGCAGATTTTTTACTTGATCAGCCGGTCACTAATAACGTGTTAGAAGCTAAAACTGTCCGGTTCTGATTGATGGCCGGTCCACCGGTTGAGAAACAGACAGGTTTAGAGACAGACAGGCAGAGAGACAGACCGGTACAGAGACAGACCGGCAGAGAGACAGACAGGCAGAGAGAGACAGGTAGAGAGACAGACAAGTACAGAGAGGGACAGGTGGAATGAAAGACAGGTAGAGAGAGACAGGTACCTTGTTGTTCTTGGTGGGGGTGACAGGCTCCAGATGTTCGCTGCTGATGCTGACGACTTTCTCAGTCTCCTGAATAAATACTGAACACATCCCTCCCTACACACACACACACACACAAATAAGGGTGTGACAGCAGAGGATTTGACAGGAGTGTGTATGTGTTAGAGATAAGGATGTCACGATAAACGGTAGTTCAATTTCAGTTCAGTACCAAACATGAAGACCTGATCTGATTTGCATTTTTACAAGCTCACTAGTAAGGAATTGTACTCCAGCAGGGAGGGTGTGTGTGTGTGTGTGTGTGTGTTTACCGTAACACTGCGGACCACTCCCTGCTGTCCTACCAGGTCCAACAAGGAGTCCTTGACCCGGACCAGGATGTCAGGGGTCACCCAGTCGCTGCCCCCCTGCTCGATGTTGGATCCGGGGGTGTGGGGGTTGTAGGCTCCTGGGGACGGGGCCCCCGGGGTCATGGGGCTGTAGCCTACTGGGCTGGGGCTGGGGCTAGCCTGCACACACACACACACAAGCCATCTGCATCAGCTATCAAGGCCTACTTCCACATCACATTCCTACGGGGGGCGTGGCTTATAACATAAGTTCTTAAAAGTAACTTCATTGTTCTTTAAATCATGGGGCTCCAACAGTGTGGGTAGGACTTCAGATGATGAGTGCATCGTTCTTCAACACATTGGTGTAATACCAGCGTGAAACCTCCTTCAAAGAGAGGAACGGAGGAGGAGAGAGAGTATAGCCAGTACCTGGTAGGCCATGGGTGAGGGTGTAGGGTGGTAGCTGGCGGGGGAGTGGGTGTTCTGGTAGCCCACCGGGGAGGGCGCCACCTGGTGGTAGCTCTGGGGGGAGGGGCTCGGCTGGTAGGAGCCCTGCGGGGAGGGGGCTGCATAGGGCGAGTACTGCTCCGTATTGTACCTGCAGACAGGCAGGTTAGGGACAGACCGGTCACAGAGAAAGACAGGTTAGAAAGACATGGTAGAGACAGGTTTGACAGGTCAGAGAGAGAGACAGGTCAGACAGACAAGTTTGCGACAGACTGGTTAGAGACAGAAAGGTTAGTGGCAGACCGGTTAGCGACAGACCGGTTAGCGACAGACCGGTTAGACAGACAGGTTAGCGACAGACCAGTTAGAGACAGAAAGGTTAGTGACAGAAAGGTTAGCGACAGATAGGTTAGCGGCAGACTGGTCAATGACAGACAGGTAGCGACAGACTATTTTTCCTATTTCCATAGAGACAGACAGGCTAGTGAAAGACAGGTAAGCGAAAGACAGGTTGCCATGGTGTACTCACATGGCTGGGGTCCCTGGGGTCTGGGGGTTGTACTGGGGGTTGACCTGTGGAGAGGGGACCTCAGGGTACCCCGGGGTCTGGGGGTTGGGGGTCCCACCGTAGCCCTGAGGGGACGGCGACGGCTCGTCTTCATAGCCGAAGTCAAAGTCATCCTCGTTCCTGGAAGAAAACACCTGGTCATTCATCTCATCTAAACTGCAGGCCTACCAGAGCAGTGTAGGCAGATACAAGGCCTACAGGGTCTGTCTGGATGACATACCGTGAGGGGGTGTTGGGGTTGTTGGGGTCCCAGGCTCCACTCTGTCCAGGCGTTCGACTCCCATCATGCAGCGGGGTCTGGGAGCCATAGTGGGGCGTGCGGCTTCCTGGTTGGGGTAAAAGATAAAAAGTGTGTTACATACGTCTCAATGGCTCCCCCAAGAGTGAATCCTGTAGGGCTTCCCTGCTAGCAAGGTCTGCTAGCTAGTAGGGATACACCAGTAGACCGGACATCAACCGGTGGACGTCTTACCATCGTGCAGTGGTGTCTGGGAGCCGTACATGGGCGTTCTGGAGCCTGTTCCATACATGGGGGTCTGGGAGCCGTACATAGGGGTGCGGCCGTGGGTAGACGTCATGCCACTGTGCCTCTTAGCGCCCCTAGTGAAGAGAATGAACACGGCAGGTAAGTAAGACTTAATGAAAACAACAGTGATGTACGAGGCAGAGATATGGTCGTACATGGTGGTGAGACGCTGGCGGTCGACGGAGATGGTCTGACAGGTGGAGTGCAGCTCCACCCTGGCTGTCGACTCGGTAGCATCCTTCACTACACCGATGTACCCTGGGAAACATAGGCACAGTGTTAGTACCAATGTACCCTGGGAAACCTAGGCCCAGCAACGGTGCAAATGCACCCTTGAACACATAGGCAAATCATTATGCTGGATTGGGACTGACGATGGTGTGGAAGATTAAATCAGAGTGTTGATGTGTGTTTTGTGATCCTCACCTTTGTAAGGTCCTTGTGAGATCCGAACAGTCTGGCCAATCAGATCGTTGTCTCTCCTGCCTCGGCCACGCCCCATTCCTCCTCCTCCTCCTCCTCCTCCTCCTCCACCTCCGCCTCTCTGCTGCTGGGCTGGAGAAGAGCAAGACATTAAACACAGACTCGCATATGCCTCCTCCTTCCACATGGTGCATAGGGCTGCTGATGTGTTTATGTAGAACAGAAACCACTGGTATATACAGTATAGCATATATAGTACAGTATATCCTATATAGTACCTCCTCCTATACAGAGTATAAAAACTATAGTATACATAGTATAGTATATCATATATAGCGTATCATATTTAGCTAATGATATATAGTATATCATTTATAGTACATCATATATAGTACCTCCTCCTATATAGAGTATAAATACTATAGTATACATAGTATAGAATATCATATTTAGCTAATGATATATAGTATATCATTTATAGTACATCATATATAGTACCTCCTCCTATATAGAGTATAAATACTATAGTATACATAGTATAGTATATCATATATAGCATATCATATTTAGCTAATGATATATAGTATATCATATATAGTACATCATATATAGCATATTTACATTTAGCAGACGCTTTTGTCCAAAGCGACATACAATAAGTACATTTGTAATATTATATATAGTATTAGTATCTATAGTAACTCCCCCTCACCATGGTCATGGGGGAGCCGATGTGTATCCAGAGTATAGAATATATAGTATTAGTATATATGGTATATAGAGTGTATATATAGTATAGTATATAGAGTACCTCCCGCCCCACCATGGTGCATGGGGGAGCTGATGCGGGGGCTCATCGGGGCGAAACCCCCCACCGTGAAGTTTGTGACGTCTCTGGGCTGCGGACAGAAAACACGAGATATTACTGGTACTGAAATATGATATGGATTACTACGGATTACTAGGGGTGACCTCGAAAACAATATTCCACTCTTCGATAGAAAGACATATCGTCTTTAGTAGTCTAATCTTCGCGTCGGGGAAATGGTGCGTGTGTAACAGCGGGACATTCCATTGCGAGGATGGGGGTGATGAGTGAGTGATACCTCAGGATTGATTAACTTCTAGAAGGGAAAACCTATCAGTTCAGCTGGAATTCGAGCACTATGAGGTTTAAAGAAATGCATTTTGAGCTGAGAGTTCTCGGAAGGGGGGGGGGGGGGGGGGGGGGGGTGTTATCACAATGGTTACAACCCACGCCAACTTTGTGATACTTTTTTAGTACCTTCCGTGTGTATGAGCGTTATGATGAGCAATGGTGTTTATTAAATGCGCCACACACCGTCTCGTTATACTATAGGTTTCCGGGAAGCATAAGCCTCTCTCGGACGCCAACATCCACATCAACCGCTGCGCAGACGGAGCTCAACACATCTACACACACCTCGCCGCAACCACACCTTCATGGTGACGTCAAAGAGTATACTAAAAGGCACTTCCCCGTCCTGAAAAGAACACTACCTTTTGTAGAACGTTTTACACACTGGTCGGCGGAGACAGGATTTTACTCGTTTTTTCTCTAAATGACTCTTATTTCAGTAACCGTGATAAAGTGGCATAGAGTACTATGTTGTCGATCATATACAATTAGGCATCTCTGAGGTAACTCTGCACATGTCCCCGCTGCGGGGTTTCTTAATCTCTTAATATTGGTAGTACTAGTTACTACTAGCACTTTTACAATCAAACTCATATCTATACTTTTGTATCGAAGTCAGGTAAATACTTAAATACTAATAACTAGCATTAGTACTAGTATTACTAGGTGTCTGGTACTAGTACTAGTATACTAGGTGTCTGTTAGTACTAGTATACTAGGTGTCTGCTAGTATTAGTACTAGAATGATAGCATGTAGCCCCCTGCCAGTACCAGGTGTCTGGTACTAGTAGTAGTATATCAGGTGTCTGGTTGTATTAGTACTAGTATACTAGGTAACTGGTTGTATTAGTACTAGTATACTAGGTGTCTGGTTGTATTAGTACTAGTATACTAGGTGACTGGTTGTATTAGTACTAGTATACTAGGTGTCTGGTTGTATTAGTACTAGTATACTAGGTGTCTGGTTGTATTAGTACTAGTATGCTAGGTGTCTGGTACTAGTACTAGTATACCAGGTGTCTGATACTAGTACTAGTATACTAGGTGTCTGGTAGTATTAGTACTAGTATACTAGGTGTCTGGTAGTATTAGTAATAGTATACTAGGTGTCTGGTACTAGTACTAGTATACTAGGTGTCTGGTAGTATTAGTACTAGTATACTAGGTGTCTGGTACTAGTACTAGTATACTAGGTGTCTGGTAGTATTAGTACTAGTATACTAGGTGTCTGGTACTAGTACTAGTATACTAGGTGTCTGGTAGTATTAGTACTAGTATACTAGGTGTCTGGTAGTATTAGTACTAGTATACTAGGTGTCTGGTACTAGTACTAGTATACTAGGTGTCTGGTAGTATTAGTACTAGTATACTAGGTGTCTGGTACTAGTATACTAGGTGTCTGGTAGTATTAGTACTAGTATAATACCTTGGAGCCCCCAGCCAGCACAAGGTGTCTGGTCTTGCAGACGAACATCCCTCCATTCTCCACCAGCTTCTTGCAATGGAGGAAGGCAAAGCCTCGGAACAGGTGGCGGATCTCCCCCTCACGGCCCTGCAATATACACACACATGAAGCCGTGCTTCCACCAATAGGAGCCAGCTGAAGGGCGGGTAGGAGTGATACTTACAGAGTGGGGTCCGTCGATGACCTTGACGATGTCCTTGACGTGGATGTTGTTCTGCTCAGAGTCCAGGGCCACGGCGAAGCGATTGTCTTTCCGTCGATTGACCGCTTGGTGGCGCACCGTCATAACCTTCCCATGCATGTTGAGAACCTGGGGAGAAGCCACCTGTGAATCTCTCTCTCTCTCTCTCTCTCTCTCTCTCTCTCTCTCTCTCTCTCTCTCTCTCTCTCTCTCTCTCTCTCTCTCTCTCTCTCTCTCTCTCTCTCTCTCTCTCTCTCTCTCTCTCTCTCTCTCTCTCTCTCTCTCTCTCTCTCTCTCTCTCTCTCTCTCTCTCTCTCTCTCTCTCTCTCTCTCTCTCTCTCTCTCTCTCTCTCTCTCTCGTCTAGACCCTATAGCCATCCTATATTGGTAGGTTACCTGGGTCTTGACCCTCCATACATCCTATATTACCTGGAATGTCTCTCTCTCCAGTCGGACAATGACCCCCACCGTCTGGGGGTCAAGCTGGACCAGTTCCCCCCACTCGTGCTGTCCCCCCGAATCCACCCCGGAGGCCGTCTCCGAGCACAGCTGGAGGTCCCTGGGCAGCACCTTCAGCTGGAGGACGCAGATGTAGAGATACACAACATAGAGATATAGGAATACAGATGTATAGAGATACACAACATAGAGATATAGCTATAAAGATACACAACAGAGTATATAGCTATACAGATACACAATAGAGCTATAGGAATATAGATAGTTACACAACATAGATATATAGAGCTAGAGAGGTACAACACGCAGATATAGAGATGCACAACAGAGATATAGAAATACAGAGATATAGGAATAGAGATATACTGATACACAACAGAGATATAGCTACAAGCAACATAGCGATATAGAGCTAGAGAGACAACATGCAGAGACAGAGATACACAATATTGAGATATTGAGCTAGAGAGACACAACACAGATATTTAGAAGGTCCACCCTTCAACTTGTGTCGAGACTAATCTGCCCAATCACAGGTCAAGCTCCACCGCTGACTTGTGATTGGCACAAACTGTTCGGGTCTTCCTCCAGGCTCTCTTGTACAAAGAAAGTCTCCAAGCAAATAGTAAACACTTGTTACCTAGCAAATTACCTACGTAACAAACGTACACTGTTCAAGACGGATTGAAACAAGGTACGGCAGAGAAAAGATGCCTGATTTTAGAACATTTTGCAGTCATAGTCACAGCCATCGATAGCGTCAGTGGTTGTGCGCGAGTGATCGTGGGTCAAATTACCTCATGCATGGTGAGGTCGGAGAACAGGATGACAAAGTTTTCCTCCACTCTGACGATGAGGCCCGTGTCTCCCTCATAGCGGCCAGCGATCACCTTCACGTGGTCACCCATCCGGAAGTATTTCCTCAGTTCATGGGCGGGGAACTCAAGGGGGTCCTGCACACACAAGCGCACGCACCAACAAAACACACACACACACACACACACACACATCAAACCTTGTCAGCTCTGTGCTGTGAATTGACAAACATATACCACTGAGGTTGTCATGTAGAGTGTAGAGATGAAATAAGGGTTAGGGATAGACATAGAAGATAGATAAGGTAATTTATTCATATATAAGATTCCTTATTGACATAAGATATGGGTTAGAGATAGAAGTAGGGCTGAGCGATTTTTTCAGTTTAATTGATTAATTAGCATTTCTACTTTCTATGGTTTGTGAAATGGCTGAACCGAAAAACTGATTAATAAAAGTTCAAGACTCCGCAGATTTGTAACCTACCTGGCACTTCTGCCATCTTTTGGTGACATAAAATAGTCACTCTTTTGCAGAAAGTTGATATCCAAAACGTTATACTAAGTTGGTATCCAAAACAAAACGTACATAGCAACTAGGGATGCAACGATTACAGATTTTGATTGCACGATTATGGTCTGAGGAAAAACCACGGTTTGACGGTTTCACGATTAGTATGCATTAATTGTTTTCACAACACTACAGATGTATAAAATCACATGAGCATACATTTTTCTTCACTGTGCAACCGTTGTTCACGATGTTCCAATGTCCCTTTTTTGAGAGACCAGAAATACTGGTGTAGCTAAGCCTTTACAGTTACCAAACGGTGACGCTTTAATAGCGCGGTTAATAGTGAAATCGGTTAATCACTGCATCCCTAATAGCGACCCCCCCCTTCCTTTCTTTCCTGTCGCCCACACCAACAGAAAGGTCTAATCACACTAGAGTCTGGTGTATTGTCATGCAGCCCTGTCTCCTGGAAGCAAATAACTGACCCCTCACAAAACACACTCTGGCTCTGAGTAACGTTAACTCGTCCATCTTACTGGCCAGTGATCTTAGGTACCCCCATAATGATAGAGCAAAGATACAGTCAGCATCTCCTCTTCCTTAACCATCGTCTCCTACCAGATTACAGGTCTCTCGCCGGCCACGCTGCACTGTCGTAGGCTCATAAAGAGACATGATCAAAAAACTCAAAGAGCAGGCGAAGCCTCATTGTTCTACTAGCCAAATAACTTAGCTTCTAGAAAATTAAGAAACATTCTAGCGAAAAGTGAATAAATATAGAAAAGAGTGATAAAGACAAAAGAGATGAAGAGCAACTTGATGGCAGGCTGCCATCAAAGGTTAAATAAAGTGTGAGTGTGTACCTTGAGGTCCTCATGTTTGGGCATAATGGTGATCTTATTTCCATCCACACTCAGGATCTTCCCCTGGAGGTTTATCAACTCTCCCTCACACACCTCCACGTTGTCCCCTGCCTGGAGGTTGTGTTCACGCTCCTTACCTACAGGGACACGCACAGGTGTTTAAAGGGACAGGTGATAGATGACAGATGTATAGGGCACAGGTGTATAGAGGGACAGGTGTATAGAGGGACAGGTGCATAGAGGGACAAGTGCATAGGAAGACCGGTGTATAGGGGGACAGGTGTATAGGGGACAGGTGTATAGGGGGACAAGTGTATAAGGGACAGGTGCATAGGGGGCAGCTGTATAGGGGGACAGGTGTATAGGGGGACAGGTGTATAGTAGGACAGGTGAATAGGGGGATAGGTGTGCAGAGGACGGGTGTTTGGGGGACAGGTGTATGGGGCCAGTGTATCGAGGATAGGTGTATTAGGGACAGGTGGATAGGGGGACAGGTTTACCTGACTCGGTGACCACTTCCAGGTCGATTCCTTCAGGTTGGTCCTCAAACTTCTCTAGCTCTGACAGAGTGGGCTTCACACCATCTGTGATCTGCCAATCAATCAATCAATCAATCAATACTGATGCTGCAGATGTCCCCCAAGGATGGATCATAGGAACACTACTGTTTTGAATCAGTTTCCTGCCCCTACCACTGCCGACATCGCAAAGCTCTTGAAGAGAAATCCTTTGCGGCTGTACCGATTGGCCTCAAAGATCATGAAGTCTCCATCATGGCTGACCTCCCCTCCCAGAGACCTGTCAAACACACACATAAACACGGAGATCGTGAAGTAGAACATGCACAGTAGAAAATACAACGTTGAACATATACTGTAGAACATAAGACTGTAGAACATGCACAGTAGAACATGCACAGTAGAAGAGCAGACGGGTACCTGATCTTCTCTGCGTCAAACAGCCTCTGAGCCGGTCTCTTGAACTTCTTTCTCTTTGCAAACCAGTCTTTCTAAAAAAACAGACAGACAGGGTCAGAGTGAGTGAGTGAGTGAGTGAGTGAGTGAGTGAGTGAGTGAGTGAGTGAGTGAGTGAGTGAGTGAGTGCGCGTGTACCAGGCTCATCTTGGCCTTGATGCGGTCCAGGTCTATTCTAGGAATCATCTTGAGAGAGATGGTGTTCTGACTGGGCTCCACGTAGTCCACCTGTAGACAATACATCATCATCAAAACCACTGGTTTATCAGAACCTGGTCAATCAGAATCTGGTTTATCAGCACCTGGTCTTTAGGAACCTGGTTTATAAGAACCTCGTCTATCAGAACCTCGTCTTTCAGTACCATACCTGGGCTATATCGTCCTTGTAGAGCCCTCTTTTCAGACGGACCCAGGACTTGGGTTTGAGGTTGGTCACTTCCTTCACCACCTTCAGGACATCAGTCATCTCCTTGATAGGAACCATCTGCTGGTTCCAGAAGCCCATGCGCAGGTTCCCTACCCCCTCGATGGCTGCCTTCACATGGGTCTGTTTGTACGACTCCACATAGATGTACCCCTTCACATGCTCCGGGGCTACAACAGACTTTATCTGGAGGGGCTGGGAGGGAGGAGAGAGAGATCACACACACACAGAGACAGAGAGAGAGAGACAGAGACAGAGAGTGAGAGAGCAAGAGAGAGAGAACAGGGGGACAACAGAGAGAGGAGGGAGGAGAGAGGGATAACAAAGAGGAATGAAGGGAGGAGAGAGGGATAACAAAGAGGAATGAAGGGAGGAGAGAGACAGAGGAGGGGGGATACCCGAGAGAGTGAGGACAGGGGGATAGCACCCAGAATACCGCTGCCCACAGAAACCTGGAGACCCTTATTGTAAGATAAACTCTTCCTGTGTCCGTATCCTAGAAGCTCTTTCTTTGGTGGTGTATAGAAACTCTTACTGTGTCAGTAAACTGGTAGGCAATGAACTTCCTCATCAGAGCAATGGCCGTCGCCCTCTCCTCTCCAATCTGAAAACACACCAGTATTAAGTTCATTATAATCAGTGTTCTGCGCGAGATGGCGTGAACCAACATGACAGCCTGGCCATGTCGCACACCTCCGACATTTGAACTATAAATGACACTTTAGGAAACTGTGTGTGTGTGTGTGTGTGTGTGTGTGTGTGTGTGTGTGTGTGTGTGTGTGTGTGTGTGTGTGTGTGTGTGTGTGTGTGTGTGTGTGTGTGTGTGTGTGTGTGAGTGACACAATTAACTCTACACACCTTGCACTTCACTGTCCAAAGATTAGGATCCCTGAGGGAGGGAGAGCACAAGAGACATACACAGAGGAAGGCATGATGGTCAGTACATTACTATACATACAGCGCAATATATTCCCCAGTATATTCTCTATATTCCCCAGTATATTCTGCAGTATCATCTCTATAATCTCCAGTATATTCTCCAGTCAGCATGCAAGGCTGTGATTGGCTTGCAGGATGTTGGACTTACTTGACTCCAGGAAGTAGCTGCTGCTGGGTGATGTCATCAGACAGCTCCTCAGATCCTCCGGAGTTGCTGAGACACACAGTAAATATATAGTACTACTGTAGCACAGAGCCACAGTACATATACAGTACTACTGTTGTTGGGGCCATTTAGGATTTTTTTTTGTATTGTATTGTGATTTATGTTTCATGGAATGATTGTGTTAAGCCCTGATTCTGTCTGTGTCACAGGGTGTGGCTGGTGATGTGAGCACTGATTTGGTCTCCCTCCTGACTCCGCCCACTGCCTACCTAAGCAGGTAATCAGAGAATGGGTTTGTTTTGGAAAGAGCTGAAGGGAGCAGGAGGAATACCGTTTTTTTGACTGTGAATGTGTCCAAGGGCATCACGAATAATGTAATACTTGTTTTCCCTAAGTAAATAAACTTTAAGTTATTTAAAAGTTATCCCCGCGTTAGAAGGTATCCTGCTCCTGTCATAGTCGATCCACGCAAATGTAAATGTGTCGGAAGCCGCAACAACTGTAGTACTTTATATAGTACTACAGTAGTACTGAGACACACAGTACATATACAGTACTACTGCAGTACTACTTTACTTTATATAGTATAGTACTGTAGTGTGGGGTCATGTAATGTGATGTCAGGTAGTGTGGGGTCATGTAGTGAGGTCATGTAGCGAGGTCATGTAGTGTGAGGTCATGTAGTGCGAGGTCATGTAGTGTGAGGTCATGTAGTGTGAGGTCATGTAGTGTGAGGTCATGTAGTGTGAGGTCATGTAGTGTGAGGTCATGTAGAGTGGAGTCATGTAGTGTGAGGTCATGTAGTGTGAGGTCATGTAGTGTGAGGTCATGTAGTGTGAGGTTATGTAGTGAGGTCCAGTAGTGAGGTCATGTAGTGTGAGGTCATGGTAGATACTCACTGCTCCCCTCCTGAAGACTTGGCGTATTTCCTCATGTAGTATTCACCTAGGGCTTCCTCCCGGGAGTCCCTGTTACACAAAACAAACACACCCTAAAACACACACCTTAGAACAAACCCCAATCCTACAAACACAACCCCTGAGAACACAGTCATTAACCTGTTAGAAAACTCTTTGCCATAACGCTGTTAGAGAACACAGCCCTAATGCTGTTAGACAACACAGCCCTAATGCTGTTAGAGAACACAGCCCTTAACCTGTTAGACAACACAGCCCTTAACCTGTTAGACAACACAGCCCTTAACCTGTTAGACAACACAGCCCTTAACCTGTTAGACAACACAGCCCTTAACCTGTTAGACAACACAGCCCTAACGCTGTTAGACAACACAGCCCTAACGCTGTTAGACAACACAGCCCTAACGCTGTTAGACAACACAGCCCTAACGCTGTTAGACAACACAGCCCTAACGCTGTTAGACAACACAGCCCTAACGCTGTTAGACAACACAGCCCTAACGCTGTTAGAGAACACAGCCCTAATGCTGTTAGAAAACACAGCCCTTAACCTGTTAGACAACACAGCCCTTAACCTGTTAGACAACACAGCCCTAACGCTGTTAGAGAACACAGCCCTAATGCTGTTAGAAAACACAGCCCTTAACCTGTTAGACAACACAGCCCTAACGCTGTTAGAGAACACAGCCCTAATGCTGTTAGAGAACACAGCCCTTAACCTGTTAGACAACACAGCCCTTAACCTGTTAGACAACACAGCCCTTAACCTGTTAGACAACACAGCCCCAACCCCGGTACCTCCAGAGGTTCTGCAGTCTCCTGGAGCCAGAGTGGTCGTCGTCCAGAACCACATGGTCGATGTTGGACACTGAGAGAGAACAGACTACTGTCACTACACAACAAAAGCACCTGCTGGTTCTAAAGACCACGGAGAGGAAGACAAAGGTGCTTACCTTCAGCATCCTCTGTTCCATGATGAAGGACGGATCCAGAATGAAGGACGGATCCAGGATGAGGGAGATCCAGGGTGAAGGACAGATCCAGGATGAAAGAGAGATCCAGGATGAAGATAGACCGGATCAGGAAAGAGGGGAGAGGAAGATTAAGAAGATAAAAAAAATGATGACAGGACAGACGTGACTGAATGAATGACTGAATGAGGATCAACTTTTGGGCCTGTGGATGAAATGTAAATGTAGGCATCACAACATCATAAGCATGAGTCCTAGAGATCAGGATGCTAGCAGGCAGCTCTTCCTCCAGGTTACGACGACCACCTCCACCACACGTGAGTGAGTGAATGACTGAATGAGGACCAACTTGTGGGAGTGAGGATGTGATGTAAATGAAGGCATCAGAACATCACAAGCCTGAGTCCTAGAGGTCAGGGTGCTAGCAGGCAGCACTTCCTCCTGGTTACCACGACAACCACCTCCACTGGCTGTCTAAAACATAATAGGCCACATCTCTACGACATTACAGAGGGAAGACTTTGACATCCTATCTGATAAAGGAAGCAGAGTTGACCCTGTAGAAGAATTGACGTAATAGTCCTCCCAACGGAGTCATGGCTTCCTGTGAAGAGAAGAGTCGTGGTTCACTTCTTCCCTAAGCCGTTTTCACAGTATAAGTTGTGTATAATACACAGTATAAGTCCTCTTTAATACACAGTATACGTCTTGTATAATACACAGTATAAGTCCTCTTTAATACACAGTATACGTCTTGTATAATACACAGTATAAAGGCTCCAAATGGCATGGAACTTCAGAGGTAAACACCTTCAACTGTAAAAAGCAGGATGTTGTCATGCAAACTGCAGATGGAGCAAAACAAGCATCCTCCAAACAAGCAGACACTTGTGATAAGAGGATGACAGAAGGCCTGAGGTTCATGAGGTGGAGAGAAGATAGTATTGAATTACCGTTAACTGGAGCTCATGCACATCAGAGGACCATCAGTAAGACATGGGAAAAGACAGTCAGACATTACACCCTATACAAGACTAACGCAGCTAAGATCACTTTAATAAATATATAACGCATCACTATAATAACTATATATCGCTAAAACACAGCTTTACATCCCTATAACAACTGAATAAAGCTGACGTCACAATAATAACTAAACAACATTAACATCACCATAATAACTAAAAAGGTGAATGCAGCTAAGGTCACTATAATCACTATACAACACTAACGTAGTTAACATCACTATATTAACTATATAAAGCTAACGCAGCTAAAATCACTATAATAACTGTACAACGCTAACATTGCTCGCCTGCAGTTTATACCTTCAGGTAAAATAACCAACACTCGCTAACACACTAGCTAACAAACAGAAACAAATCTAGCTTCACAGTGCCAACACTTGACCTGACAGACGTAATCAGGACTTTCAGCCTGTTTATTTAAGCATGAAATAATGAGTATGGGTTATTAATACTACAGTATATAGCTGGGTCTATAGTACTTTCTAGCACAATATATTGAGTTCCAAGTCTTGCCTGTTTATATTGTGTGTGTTGCGTGTGTGCTGCGTGTGTGTTCACCTTTTTCCAAAATATCTTCGGCTCCCTCCTCCCAAGGATCTTCATCCTCATACTCATCATCAACATCTAGAGACAGAGAGAGAGTCAAATCAAATGTTCTCTCACTTGATGAAGATAGCCAGAGAGACAGACAGAGAGAAAACCAAAGAGAAGACCGATAGAGATAAACGGAGAGAAAGACAAACGAAGGGAAAGATAGACAGAGACAGATAGAAAGACACAGAGATAGAGTGAGAGACAGCAATAGAAAGAAAGATAGACAGAGACAGATAGAAAGACAGAGACGGAGATAGAGTGAGATAGACAGCGAGACAGAGATAGAGTGAGATAGACAGCGAGACAGAGATAGAGTGAGATAGACAGCAATAGAAAGAAAGATAGACAGAGACAGATAGTAAGACACAGACAGAGAGATAGAGTGAGATAGACAGCAAAGAAAGAAAGATAGACTGAGACATAAAGAGACAGATCGACAGAGATAGACAGATAGAGCTTGATAGATAGATACAGACAGATACATACAGACAGAGAGACAGCCAGACAGATACATACAGAGAAACAGAAAGAGAGAGACAGACAGACAGATAGAGAATAATTGTTCAAAGGAAAACATGTTTCATACCGGCTTCGTCCAGAATAAATCCGCCATGTCTGGGTTTCTTCCTGGGTCGGTCGTCATCATCCTCTTCCTCCTCTTCATCATACTCATCTTCATTCTCCAGATCCTCACCCTCCTCTTCTGCTACCTTGTCACTCCCCACGGGACTGGCTGCCTCCTCCTGCCCAACAAATCACCATTACCTCACCATAGTAATAGTAGTAATAGCTAGGTATCATTAAACTAGGTGTAATAGTCAAATATCATTAGTTAGGTATCATTACCTCGTTCTCTACCTCTTCAGCCTCTCCATCACTGCTGCGCTCGCTGGCGTTGTCCGAGAAGTCGCTCTCCTCACTGTCCGACATCCTGACAGCACAATATTAATAACAATACCCCTCATATGAATAATAATACAATGTATTATTATTTATTTATTATATTAATAAAAATACATTTTATAAATGTACAAAATTAAATAATCAAATAAGGATTAAACCTTTGTACATTATATACACCTTTCATATAATACAAGCGCGACTTGCACAGTATATAGATCAATATTCACAGGATAATTTGTGTATGTATAAGTGTGTATCAATTGGATTTATAACAGGAGATAAAAAGTAGCTGTCATGTTGTAAGTGGTGGGTGATGGTGACGGAGACAACAACTAGGTAACATTGTGTTAAAGTGTTGAAAAGTCTTACTGCCATCCGAAAGAAAGCCCTGCATTAGGCTGCTTCAATTAAAGACCTGCGGTACACTCTGATCTAGGAGCTGCTAATGCCCGCGGTCTGCAGTACGCTCCGTCTTCAACCGTGGGTGTAGCAGCCTGTTTCTGATTCAGACCCCACAGTCTGTGATATGCTCTGTCTTACTCCGTGGGTGTAGCAGTCTGTTGCTCTAGGAGCTGCTTAAAGGAGCTTTCCAGGATTTCTTTACCTGGACCCTATTTCCCCTCATTTTGGGTCTAAGGGACCCGTAGTGAATAATTACAAGTGACTGACAACATTATGGAAAGGATTCCTACAGAAAAATAAAACTTTCTACCTTGCATTTAGCTTGACCCAGTCTGTTGTGTCTAACCAAGCCTTACTGAAGAAGAAATGACGCACGAGTTGAGTTGTTGCAGGAAGAGAGACTTGGAGAGAGGAGTGCCGGCAAGAGTGTTCTGCAACCACTCTACTCTTAACTTAAGAGGGCAAGATTTCAGAGCCAGACTTGGTTAGACAAAATTACAAACTGACCATGATCAAGTGAAAAGTAAACAAATAAGTTGTATTTCTCTGTAGGGATCCTTTTCATAAGGTTTTCAGACACTTATAATAACAATCTGAGCATGTCAGTGGCAAAACTAGCACCTTTAGAGGACTACATTGACAGGCCCAATTGCCCCATAGGGTTACATTTCAACCAGGAACGGGCTGCAATGGATGAAGCACTCACTCAATACTGGACACGGTTTAAATATTGTTGTCTGCATTAGTCACTTAGACCTAAATGATGTGAGGATTGGGTTAGTTATCCTGAAGGGCAGCTCTGCTTAAAGAACTGCTTAATAATACAATGAAACTAATAATAATAATAATACAATATAATAACTAATAATAATAAAACTACTATTTAATATAACTAATAATAAAAACCACAATACAATGGAATATACTAAGAAAGAACTACAGCATCACAGTCAGGCATCGTGGTGTAGCCCAGACACTGGGAACAACATGTACACCACCTACCTAGTACAACAACATGTACACCACCTACCTAGTACAACAACATGTACACCACCTACCTAGTACAACAACATGTACACCACCTACCTAGTACAACAACATGCACACCACCTAACTTACCAACATGTACACCACCTACCTATTAGAACAACATGCACACCACCTAACTTACCAACATGTACACCATCTACCTACTACAACAACATGTACACCACCTACCTAGTACAACAACATGTACACCACCTACCTAGTAGAACATGTACACCACCTACCAAGTAGAACATGCACACCACCTAACTTACCTAGTACAACATGTACACCATCTACCTAGTTCAACAAGAAGTACAGCACCCACTAACATTGTTAGCTACAGATAGCATTAATAAGCCGCTAGTTTGCTGCTGCAGCGCTTACAGGGTGGATAATGTTATATCAGTGTTATATTATCTCATCTTACAACAAACCGAATATATTTTAGTGAGCTGATAACTAGCCATGGTTAGCTGATAACTACCCGTGGTAAACTGGTTAGCAGCTTCAGCCACAATACATTGAAACATGAGCTAAGGGTTAGCTGCACCGTTAGCATTATTCTGCCGGAGATTAAAAAGAGTTAACGAGTGTCCTCCCCGCGCGGGTTTCCTCACCTTAGAACTCCGCTCCTGGCTTGTTTCGACCAATTTTAAGATAGTCCAACAAATAAATCTTAATTGATCTATAATCGATTATTTCATATTACTTTGTATTATTGTGCTAACTCTAATCTCGGACGCGCGCACACACGGCCGCCGCGAGAACTGTGGGAAATATCGCAATGTTTGCGTGGAGGTGTCATAATTGTCCACCAATAGGATCAAAGTGCTCAAGGGGTAACGCGGAAGAGTGTGTGAGGTTGGAGGTCAGCTGCGTAACTACCCATTTACCTTTAGATGTCAGGTATTATTCAGTGATATACTATTATATAATATATATTATTCACGCATATATAAAAACTATTACAGCCCGCCAGACATGAACAGTGTGGGGGAAGCGTGCACGGATCTGAAGCGGGAGTACGACCAGTGTTTCAACCGATGGTTCGCGGAGAGCTTTCTGAAGGGAGAACGAAGCGGGGAGCCGTGTGGGGACAGCTTCAAGCGGTACCAGCTGTGCGTTCAGCGGGCCATCCGGGAGAAGGACATCCCGGTTGACGGAGTGGACTTCATGGGACCCAACAAAGACAAGCCGGAGAGCTGAACTGCTGCAGCCTATCCTCACCGCGCATGCGCAACATGCTTCGCCATACAATAAGACTATTTCCTCCCTACATTCTGCTCACCGCAACATGCATTATAATTATATAGTTTGCTGCTGGTGTGAAAGACTGTCTGTAACCCCACCAAACTGCAGTGAGATGACAACATGTGTGTTACACTGTGCATGTCCTGATCGTAATGTTTTACATGGAGGACGAAACCAACATATCTGGAGCCTGAGGGACTGACCTGAACACTGTTTTTATGTTCCGTTTTGAGCTCGAAGGGTGGGCAGTCAGAGATGTCTCCTTAAGGAGGATGGGGTGTCTCCTAAAGGAGGTGGACACTGCTCTGAGCCTTCTTGGTAATAAGTGTGTTCTTAGGACATGCTGCTGTCCCTCGTTAAACCATCCGTCAGAAAGCTTCCGTGTTGTGGTCTAAGTTAATAAAGCCTTGCTATTATACTCTGTCCACCCAGGCGTGTTCTGTCTTCTCATGTTCTGGCATCACTAGTATGTTATGAGGCAATACAAACATACATAACCACTTAAACATCTTTCAATTCCCTTATTGGACATGAGTGTGCTGTTTCCCTCCGTTTACTTGGCGTGTACTATAATTATTGTGGATACCTATTGTCACGGTCGCCTATTATTATTATTCCGGATTGTTAACGCCTATATCTCCACGATGCATTAATCAAAAGTTTTCATGGGGGGGGGGGGATTTATACATATCCCCGGTAACCAGGTCTCGAAAAGGTCTGCAGGCGAATTACGCATTGGGGGCGCTATAACATCCGGTCAAAGTTAAACGATCAGCACGTCCGCCGCTTCGGATGAAAATGTCTGAAACTTGTTGTATATGCTGAACATTTTATCTTCTTGGGACAATAAATTCCGTCAGGGTAGATTTTGCAGTATTGTGAAATTTTCGTGAAACCTTCAAAAATCTTCTACAGAACCAGAGCTTCCCATGAAAAACGGATTTCAGATTCATGATGTCTGGGCTACATTTATCATAGATTTTTGATTGGGTAAAAAATGGCCGAGTTATGGCAATTTCAAAATATGCAAATGATTTAACATTATTATATCAGCCACAAGTCAGCCTCAGGAGGGAGCAGAAACTTGACATGCACTTAGAGGACACCTCCCTTAACAATGTCGGTGTCTATCTCATTCTATGACGTCACAGTGTCAATCAACGTGATTGCTCTTAAGCGTAATGCACCGATTCGCCAGCAGGTGACAGAATATCACACATAAACGGCATCTATTATGTAACCACTGTGTTTGTGGCAAAATATCACAAACTGCATCTACTATGAAACCCCTGTGTGTGTGTCTCTGTCTCTGTGTGTCTGTGCCTATATGTGTGTGTGTGTGTGTGTGTGTGTGTGTGTGTGTGTCTCTTGTGTGTGTCTCTCTATATGGTTCTTTATATTTGAAAATATAACAATTTTCAAAATATAATTGGATGCATTGGTTTGACGTTCGCCTATCCAAACCAAGGCCTCTCTACAACACAGTCTGGGCCATAATGGGGTACACACATCATTTCTCAATGGTCCATTTTGAAGATGGCTGTCGACACTGTATACTTTAGAAACATGGTTGGTGATTAAATAGAGATTCAACCGGTTTGTAAGTCATACATCTGCCACGTATGGAAGACCACTCCCTCTCAAAACATAGTATGATTTGAACCTGGCAATGCACATGTCCATGTAGTGAGGTGGTACAGCTTCTACCACACGGACGTAGGGTCTCCGGTTAGAATCCGACTTCGGTCGTGCATTTTGCAAGACACGGCACGGACGTAGGGTCGCCGGTTCGAGTCCGACCTCGATCGTGCATTTTGCGAGGTGTGGCAGTGATGAGCGACGACTGCGCCGGCGATTCGCTCGAAAAGGGCGGCCGCTGGGAAAGGCGGTGCTTGGGCTGTGAATACCTTGTGTGACTGCTTGCAGTCCTAGTTATGATTATGAATTTTTTTTCATCATGGGCCAAGGTGCAGGTTTAAACTGTGAGACAAGAAAAAACAACTTCGTTGTTAAAAGTAATAAAAGGAAGTCCCTTAATTGTGATGAAATTAACTCATATGACTTTCTAAGAAATTTCCTTTTGTTATCTTGTTACAAGAAACCAGGTAATATAACATACCAGTGATTTTATTAACATACCAGTTATTTTATGAATATATTTATTTTATTAATACATACCAGTTATTTTATGAATACGTACCAGTTATTTTATATTAGTAGTTGCCGCTAAAATTAATATGTACCAGTTGTTATACAAGTAGTTGGCGCTAAAATATATACTTAACCTAAACCAATAATAAACCCTAACACTAACCAATAGCCATTATTGTCTTTATATCAGCTTCTCACCCATCCTCCTCCTCCACCAAGCCTCCTACTCCTCCACTCATCCTCCTCCTCCACCAAGCCTACTACTCCTCCACCCAGCCACCTCATCCTCCACCTAGCCTCCTTTACCCAGCCTCTTCATCAACCTCCACCCAGCCTCCTCTGATCGATGGAGAGATCTCATGTGAATGTTGAGAAGTTTTGCGGGATGTGTTCAGATCAAATGCTGGAAGGCTGATGACTGCGGACCACCCAATTGGTCCGGACAGGACCACCTGATTGGTCAGGATGAAATCACCATTGCAGCTGTTGTTGTTGTGTGTGTTGTGAGTTGTGTGCAGTGTTTGTGTGTGAAGTAGTTTAGAAAATGCAACTCAAGGGATACAAGATTTCTGCCCCCCTACATAGTGTGTTTACAGTACAAAGAGTTCATCTGCTGGAAGACTATGAGCAGAGTCTGGAGGAAATCATCCACTGACATCTCAGGATGAAGCTCACATACCACACAGCCGGCCTCCTGCACCTGGACACATACACACACACACACACACACACACACACACACACAGATACACATAAACACAAACACACACAGCCAGAAAGCCACACACACACACATACATACAGACAGAAACACACAGACACACACACACACACAGAAAGACACACAGGCAGTCAGACTGACAGACAGAAAGAGAGGCAGACAGTCAGAGAAGATGAAGACATCAACATTGATATGTGTCATCCTGTGACCTGTCGGTCCGCGTGCATGCGTGTGTTGGTGCGTGTGTGTGTGTGTGCCCAGACTCACATTATTCTGTGTGAGGCGTAATAGCATTTCTAGAATTCTCTTAAAGGTCACATTTACAGAAACTCCTGCCAGGTTCAGCTCTTTGTTCAGGACCTTCATCTCCTTCGTGAAGCACAGCAGAGAGGCATTGGGGAAACTCTGCTGGATACGCACACACGCAGGCACATACAAACACACACACACACACACACAGGCACTCACACACGCACACAGACATGCACACGCGCACACACACACAGGCACATGCACACACACAGGCACAAATGCACAGACACGCACGCACATGTGTTAACAGTCACATAGCTGACCCCACTTCACATTAGCAGTTAGCAGTCACATAGCTGAACCCACTTCACATTTACAGCTACAAAAAAGTAGTCACATAGCAGAGCCCACTGCACATTAGCAGCTAAATCGTGAAGGCTTATACTATTTAACTGATGAATGTGTTGAATACATTGTTTTACTGACATTGAATAAATAAAAGTGAGCCTGGTAACTCACCTAATTAGTTGTGGTCATATTCATTTAACATGTTTTCAGTAACGTGCATCACATGAAGTTGTCACACAAATGTCTCTTTGAAAAGCCTGGTTCAGCGAGGCGTATAGTATAATAGGCCTCAAATAAAGTGAAGGAGGGATTATGGTCAGGTACATTAATTTACTTGCAATTATACTCTTCTCACGAGGCCTATTGGGAATTGTGTCACGATGGTTTGCCATTTTGAAAAAGTGGGACCCCAGAGAGAAAGTTTGAAACACTGCATTAGACCAGGAAGCCTACCATGTAGTTGGGGACTGTGGGTGTGTACAGACTGAAGTTCACCTCCCTGGACTCCTAGGACCCACCAAAACACAAGATACACTCTGTGAGGGTTTGTGCAGTGTGTATTTTTGCAGTGTGTGTTTTCTATGTTCAAGCTGTAAAGTTGCCACAACACTTGCTGCACGTGCATGGAGGGGTAGTTGTTGGGGTTAGGGTTATTGGTTAGTGTTAGTGGTTAGGCATGGAGGGACATGAGATTTATACTGGTCAACCGCTGACCACACAGCGCCATACTGACCGACCTGCTGCACCCCATGAAGTGTTTACCTTGGACAGCTTGTTGATAGTGTCGTTAACCATCGTCACCCTCTCATGGCTGCAGCCTATCTGGGATAGGGCTGTGAGTGGCTGCCAGAGGACAGACAGACAAAACAACCACCAAACATCCAGCATGTCACAGTTCACATCCCTGGCTCCATCACACTCCCCAGTAACAAGGGTGGTTTACGATCCTGTAGATCACTGTCCTGTAGAGAGTGGAGGCTGGTCACTGTCCTATGGAGAGATGGGGAGGCTGCTCACTGTCCTTCAGAGAGTGGAGGCTTGTAATCCTGTAGAGGGCCTGGAGGCTGGTCACTGTCCTGTAGATAGTAGTGGAGGCTGGTCACTGTCCTGTAGAGAGTGGAGGCTGGTCACTGTCCTGTAAAGAGGAGTGGAGGCTTGTAATCCTGTTGAGGGCCTGGAGGCTGGTCACTGTCCTGTAGAGAGGAGTAGAGGCTGGTAATCCTGTAGAGGCGTGGAGGCTGGTAATCCTGTAGAGGCTTGGAGGCTGGTAATCCTGTAGAGAGGCGTGGAGGCTGGTAAACCTGTAGAGTGGTGTTAAGGCTTGCAATCCTGTAGTGAGGTGTGGAATCTGGTCACTGCATCCGTTGTGTGCGTGTGTGTGTGTGTGTGTGTGTGTGTGTGTGTGTGTGTGTGTGTGTGTGTGTGTGTGTGTGTGTGTGTGTGTGTCTCTCTCTCTCTCTATATCTCTCTCTCTCTATATATATATGGGGGAAATACGATATATATCTATATCGTATGTCTATATATATATAGATATAGATATAGATATATAGATATATATAGATATAGATATATTTCGTATTTCCCCCATTGATCCATCGGTATCGTACTTTGGTTGGCTCGTATTAGCTGTCCAAGAATGTCTTCCCTAAACCTGAATGAACTGAAATAAAACGACTCTAAACGTTAATAAAAGTCTGCTTACCAGAAATGCGAGCACCGTCAGGAACATGGGATGGACAGATGTAAGCTGTATCCAGCGTTCTTCCTCCCCTTCAATCCTCCCTCCTTCGCTCTCGGTTCCTCTTCCTCATTGATACGAAGATCGAATATCGTTGTAAATGTACCACAAATGTAGTGTCTAGTGTTCTACTCTGTTCTACAGTGTTCCACTGTGTACGCTTTTGCGGAAATTAAGTGCGTAACGTCTATAGAGCAAGCCGTCTTGCTGCAACGGTCCGTTGATAAAGTAACCAGATAAGCCTACACACCCAACTTGTTTAACATGTGCTCACACGTTATTACAATGAATGCGCCGGAATGCAGCAGCCTCCACTCATAAACAAGCTGTTATCAATTTCGTTTCTTCATTATAGTCAGAAATACTCATGGAACAAATAAGATTGTTATTTGATAGCGATTTTTGTGGGAGTGTTCTACAGTGTTCTTCAGTGTCCGACAGCGTTCTGCAGTGTTCTGCTGTGTTCTATTGGCAGTGTTTTACAATTTGTTTTCTACTGTGTTCTACCGGCAGTGGTATCCAGTGTTCTACAGGTTGTGTTGTGATAAAGGGTGTTCTGCATGCGCTGTTCTCCAGTGTTCTGTGCTCTGCATGCAGCTTTCTACAGTGTTCTACAGGCAGTGTTTAACTGTGTTCCACACGCAGTGTTCTACAAGCAGTGTTTTACTTTGTTCTCCATGCAGTGTTCTGCAGGCAGTGTTCTAGTGTTCCAACGTGTTCTGTTCTACATAGTGTGCTACTGTGTTCTGCAGGCAGTGTTCTACCGTGTTCTACAGTATTCCACAATGTTCTCTATTGTGTACTGTGATCTCTATTGGCAGTATTGTACTGTATTCTACATGGTTTTATTGGCAGTGTGTTACATTTTTCTAGTGTTCTATTGGCAGTGTTCCACATAACGTTTTCTACGGGTAGGTTTCTTCAAGCAGTGTTCTTCAGTGCTCTACAGAGTTCTCCGTTGTCTAACAGCGTTCTGCAGTTTTGCACTGTTTTATATTGGCTGTGTTCTACATTTTCTACTGTGTCTGACAGTATTCTGAAGTGTTGTAGTGTGTTACTGTGACCTGGTGAAACTTACTTTCTGTAGTATATTACGATCGTCAAGCAGTTAAGTATATATGGTCAACTTATCAATGTGGTGGACACATTCATTTGATATGTGTGACCTAGCGTAAAGTAAATATCTAGCGTAAAGTGCATCTCTAGCATTACGTGAAGATCTAATGTACCGTGACTATCTAGCGTCATTTGAAGATCTAGCGTAATGTGAAGATCTAACGTAACGTGACTATCTATCATAACGTGAACATCTACAGTGAGGGAAAAAAGTATTTGATCCCCTGCTGATTTTGTAAGTTTGCCCACTGACAAAGACATGACCAGTCTATAATTTGAATGGTAGGTTTATTTGAACAGTGAAAGACAGAATAACAACAAATATATCCAGAGAAATGCATGCCAAAAATGTTATCAATTGATTTGCATTTTAATGAGGGGAATAAGCATTTGACCCCCTCTCAATCAGAAATATCTCTGCCTTTTATACAGGTAACAAACTGATATTAGCAGCGCTGAAGTTCAACTACTGGAGCGTGCAGTCAGCTGTCAACCTGAATAAAAAAAGGACTACTTCACTGAACAATGTCAAATATATATTAGTAAAATGTATATTTCCCCCCGTGTTTGGCCTTTTAGTGGTATCAACTCAATAATTTCTTCCCGTGGCCCAGCACAGTTCACATATCGGCACTTGTGTCGTTGGACTCCTCACAGGCGATTGAGTACAGCACAGCCGAGTTGACGTCTTTAACAGTCAGTTTTATGGTTCTGCCTTGGACGGTCTTCGCAGAGAGAGGCACATCTCTGATTTTCTGCACAATTTCCCTCTTGTTTTTAAAGTCTGTGAATAGATGTTCTGAAATCTTAATGAATGATTTTTATTTATTTATAGATTCTCCATCTGTGAACGGCTTCCCGTGCCTGACTATTTGCTGAGCGACCACAAAACGCACGGGGCACACACAAGCAGACGGCATTTTCGGTTTGCTGCAGGTGGAAATGTAAGTTCGGTTTTTAATTTCATAAATACGAGGAGGACTCAAATATACATTATTTTATTTTAAAGTAACCTTCAACGCAGCGTCTTTATTTTTTTCGGAGTTCAAAATGTTGGGCAGGGGGTGGTCAACGCAGCAGCATCAATAAGCTTCTAATTGAGACAGAAAGTATTTATTTTATATTTATTTATTTATTTAAGTTGACATTGAATCAGTTGGACTTATTTGGTCTGCAACTGTATCATAAGGTGTTCACATCTGTCACCGAACCAGCTTCAAACCAGGTTTAAATCAGGTCTAAACCAGCTTCAAACCAAGTACAAACAAGGTTTACATCAGGTCCAAAACAGATACAAATAAGGTTTGTACCAAGTCCAAACCAGGTTTAAATGATTTCCAACAAATAACATATGACAAAGTTCAAAGCAGCTGGATCTGATTGTACTGAAGTCTAAAAAACGTCATAAACACACACACACACACACACACACACACACACACACACACACACACACACACACACACACACACACACACACACACACACACACACACACACACACACACACACACACACACACACAAACACATGTACAGCCAGTGGGTGCACAGGCTAAAACATCTGCAAATGACAGACACAGACAGATAAAGACATATATGGTAGTGTATATAAACAGCATATTAAGTGCCAGAAACAAGACTTGAGTCATAAATACACAGAGGAGTATAAGCGATCAAAATTAACCATTCTAAACCATTCCCAACATTAATAAGGAATACATTCCCAATGTTTAACAGATATGTAACCATAAGAACAAAATGATTATGAAACATTCCATGTAGCAATCCTCGTTGGGTATTTCAACAGACACCGCTGCTGTTCTCCTTCCTGTCAAACATCCAGGCAGCAAAAAGACCACCTACTCAGGCTTACTGGAAGGCTGCTGGACTTCATTTACTGAGGGCTGGTGAGGAAGAGGAGGAGAAGGGGAGTGTGATTGGTCGGGGGGAGGAGGCTTACTGGAAGGCTGCTGGAAGAAGGGGAGTGTAGGAGGAGCTGGAGGAGGGAGCATAAGAATGGTGGAGGAGGAGGAGGAGGAGGAGGAGGAGGAGGGAGTATAAGAGGGGTAGAGGAGGAGGAGGGAGTGTAGGAGGGGTTGGAGGTTTCTTGGCCTCAGGAGGTAGTGGTGAGGGATCTGATATGGACCTTTCAGTCCAAGCCCAGTTCCGCGCAGCACAGAGCACGCTTATAGGCTGCCATGTTTTTAGGTCATGTTAACAGCAGCAGGGTCACGTCATGGATCCATCACAGGTAGAAACGGACCAGGCCCGAAGAAAGAGAAGATGGATCATTGCACTACGACAGCATTGGGTTCAGTGTGCAAGATGTATGCAAGACATAAATGTGTCAGGTTTATTTAAATGACATGAAATGAAAAATCGAACATGTTGTGCAAAGAACTTAAGGTTTAAGGTTAGGGGTTAAGGGTTCTGGTCCAGGCTGACTGGAGGATTAGGGGTTCTGGTCCAGGCTGACAGGGGGAGGTTAAGGGTTCTGGTCCAGGCTAACTGGAGGATTAGGGGTTCTGGTCCAGGCTGACTGGGGTAGGTTAAGGGTTCTGGTCCAGGCTGACTGGAGGATTAGGGGTTCTGGTCTAGGCTGACTGGAGGGGTTAAGGGTTCTGGTCCAGGCTGACTGGAGGATTAGGGGCTCTGGTCCAGGCTGACTGGGGTAGGTTAAGGGTTCTGGTCCAGGCTGACTGGAGGATTAGGGGCTCTGGTCTAGGCTGACTGGGTGGGGTAAGGGTTCTGGTCTAGGCTGACTGGGGTAGGTTAAGGGTTCTGGTCCAGGCTGACTGGAGGATTAGGGGTTCTGGTCTAGGCTGACTGGAGGGGTTAAGGGTTCTGGTCCAGGCTGACTGGGTGGGGTAAGGGCTCTGGTCCAGGCTGACTGGGGTAGGTTAAGGGTTCTGGTCCAGGCTGACTGGAGGGTTAGGGGTTCTTGTCTATGCTAACTGGAGGGTTAGGGGTTCTGGTGGTCCAGGCTGACTGGAGGGTTAGAGGTTCTTGTCCAAACTGACTAGAGGGTTAGGGGTTCTGGTCCAGGCTGACCCGGGCCGAGCTGTAGAAGGTGATCCTTCCGCTACAGGCCACCTGGAGGTTCACCGTGGTGGCGTAGTTGGTCCTAGGAAGCCCGGGGTGGGCTGTGCTCTGTGTTTGAACCAGAGAGTGGATATCTGCTTGATGGGTGTGGGCGGTGTGGTTGGTGTGGTCAGTGTGGGGGGTGGAGGGCGGGGTGGTGGAGGTTTGGGCCGAGGAAGGGCGTGCTACATAGGCACAGAACAGCTGACTGCGACAGCTTCCCTTCTCCAGCTCTCCCCGCTCTGGGGGAGAGGAGAAGGAGGAGGAAGGAGGGCGAGAGTAGGAGAGAGGAGCAGAAGAAGAGGAGAAGGGGGTTGTTGTGACCTCAGTCTCTGGACTCTCTGGCTGGTCGTGGAGGTGCAGGAGCTCCTGTACGTCTCGCCGGGGAACGCTGGTGAAATACCTCCCAGCCTGAGTGGCCCTGGCTGGGCTGAGCCTGCTGGGCGAGACCGGCGGCTGGAGGTAGGAGGAGCAGGCCTTGATGGCGCTTTTGAGAGCAGAATCACCCCCTGTTAGGCTCAGGGAGCTTGGGGCGGGAGTAGAGGAGGAGGTGTCCAGTGTATAGGAGGTCAGGTAGGGTACAGAGCATGGGTTCCGTGGCCGGGGCGCAGCGAGGTGATTGGTCCAAGCGTTCGACGAAACACCAATCAGAGGCGGGGACAGGATGCGGGGGCAGCAGGAGCCGGGGCCAGTAGCAGAGGTTGTCGAGGAGGCCGGCTCCAGGCTGAGGCCCGTGGGGGTGTTGTTAGCCAGGGGAGAGGAGGAGTCATGGTGAGGAGTGGGGGAGGAGGAGTCATGGTGAAGAGTGGGGGAGGAGGAGTCATTGTGAGAAGCAGGGGAGGAGAAGTCATGGTGAGGAGTGGGGGAGGAGGAGTATTGGTGAGGAGTGGGGGAGGAGGAGTATTGGTGAGGAGCTGGACAGGAGAGAAAGGCAGAAGGGGATTGGACCCGCGAGCCGGGCTCGGACGCAGAGAACGGCCGTGCGACCCGGTTGTGATGGCCATACCAGAGAGCATCATTGGATAGCTGTGTTGCGGTGACGCTGGCGAGAGCAAAAGAGGGCTTCCTCTGGCAGGCTGGCCAACCACCGCTTCCGCTAGCACTGTTAGCACTTCTGTGGCTGACTGCTACATCTGCCATGCTAACCTTGCAATGCCTGTGGTTGTTGCTGTTGTCGTTTATAGGAACGGAGGAATCTGATAGGCCGACAGACCTGGAGCGGAGGAGGGAGTTGGAGGGGGTGGAGGCTGGGGGAGGGGGAGAGTAAGGAGTGTGGCCCAGGGAGGAGGAGGGGGGTCGCTGAGAAGGTGGGGGGCGCTGCTGAACCAGGGAAGAGGATAGGGGGGCGTGGCCATGGTGAAATGGGGGTGGGGCATTCTTCTTGGTGATGCTCTGACTGATGCAGGAGGCGGCCAATGATCTGGAGAAGGCTGAGAAGGGGGCTCCGCTCCGTCTGTCGAAGCTCCTCCCACCAGCGGGGGGAGAGGGGGAGGAGGGAGGAATGGCCCTGCAGGGGGAGGGGGGGCGGTGGGTGAGGTTAGGCCTGGAGAGGAAGGGGGAGGGAGACAGCAACGATGACATCTCCCACGGCAACCTGGAGGAGAGAACATCCTGATCCTCAGAAGAGCTGAGAGAGAGAGAGAGAGAGAGAGAGAGAGAGAGAGAGAGAGAGATATTAATACATATTAAATATCAAATATACATTTTGATATTAAATAAAAAGATTTAATATCAAGAGGGAAACCCCAGCATGTGTATCACCTCTCTCTCAGCTTCTCCGCTCTCCCCCTCCACTCCGTCTCTCCCTGGCCTCCTTGGCGGGCTGGGGGCCGAGCCTCAGGTATCCCGGACACCAGGGGGCTGCTAGTGGAGCCGGACCCCCATCTAAAGGCCCCGTTACCGGGTGCGTTGGGCGAGGGGGAGGCCAGGGGGCTGATGCTGGTGACATGGCCCGGACCTCCCCTTTCCTGGGGGAGGTCAGCCCGGTGGTCCCTCAGGGCAGTGGGACTAGAGCCAGGGTGGTAGGCTTTCTCCTGGGACTCCCTGGAGACCTGACCCCCAGGAGAAGGGAGGTCTGCTCTGGGGAGGCTGGAGGTTGAGAAGGCAACACTGGAGCTCAGGGCAGAGATGAAGTCCCGTGGCCTACAGAGGGCCAAGCAGGGTCCGACCGAGACCTGACTCAACACCACAGGAGCCTCCTGGGGATCTGGGGATGAGACACCGGACACATCACACCTGTCCCATGAGCTTGTACAGTTCAGAACATGGGACAGACCAACGTACAGAACATGGCACAGACCTCATGTCAACATTTTTTACATTTACATAAAACTCTTACATTCTTTCCATAATTCATTAAAAGGGAGAAGAATATCGTTGCTGCTAGTTTGCTACAAACTCCCCGGTACCAAACTGACTTCAACCTACCACTGGTCCAGCTCCCTCCTCTCCTCATCCACTTGTCTTCCATCTCTTGCTCTTCCTCCATCCCTCCATCCTCCAACCATGGGGACTGGGGACCTGCCTGGGTCTGGACAAGGCCCCTGGTCTTATTTGGGTTTTGAGCCCTGGTGTGTGTGGTCTGTGTGTGTATTTGGACTGTATTGGGTCTGTTAGTGTCGGTATGGTTCTGACTGGAGCGCTGGGACCGGATGTGCTTCCCCTGTTCCTTCAGGCCCCCAGTCTGCGTGTCTGGGGGTGTCCTGGACCTCCTGGCGTTCTGTTTCTGGTGCAGAGGAAGCTTCATGGTCCCGGCTCTGGAGCTGTACATGCGTGCCAGCGTTTGGACCTTGTTCAGAATCCGCTCCGAGTTCTTCATCAGCGCTGGGTCAGCGAGGGGCCCCATCTCAAACAGCCTGATGCCTGCTACACCTGACCCAGACACCTCCAACAAGGCCCTCCTGCTGGGAGTGGACCAGTCCCCCTCCCTGGTCTGGCTGGGAAGATGAGCCTGCATGCTGGCGTCCTGGTCAAGTTCTCTCTGTGTTCTGGTCTTTTTGTGCTGGATCCGAGAGGAATCATGGTTGGCGTGGCAAGGGTCCTGGTGAGCGGGGCTGGGGTCCTGGTTGTCCGGGTGGGCGGGGCTTGGGTCCTGGTGGGCGGAGCTGGGGTCCTGGTGGGTGGGGCTGGGGTCATGGTAGGTGGGGCTGGGCTCCTGGTGAGCGGGGCTGGGGTCATGGTGGTCCTGGTGGGCGGGGCTTGGGTCCTGGTGGGCGGGGTTTGGTTTCCTCGCTTCATGATGTGGTCCAGAGACGCTAGCCTGTCCAAGCTCTGGGCAAGCAGATTGGTAGGCTGTGTTCTTATTGGTCCAGCTTGATGATTGGCTCAGGCTGGATTGTCCTTTTGTAGAGCTGATTGGCCCATTGGCCTGTCCGTTATCCTGTCCAGCCAATGAGAGGAGAGGAGAGATAGAAGCAAGCCCTACCTCTCCACCCACCCCTCTATCTACCTCTCCACCAGTTCTTGAGTCTTGGTGGGACTTCCTTAGCCGCCCGGAGGAGATCAGGAGCTCCTCTCCACTCTCCTCCTCCTCGTCCATCTTCTCGACCTCCACCTCCAACTCCTCCTCCTCGGCAGCCTGGTAGTAACTCCGGATCTTGGCGATGATGCTGTGCTCGCTCCTGTTGAGGTGCTGAGTGGAGGCAGGGTCAGAAGGAGCAGTGGGCAGAGCTTCTGTGTTCTCCTCCATAGAGAGGGGGGCATACAAGGGGAGAGGAGGAGGAGAGGGTGAAGGGAGGAGGGGGGAGGAGAGAGGAAGAACTTTGCTTTCTTCCCATTTATGTATCTCTTCTCCCTGCACCTCCTCCGCTCTCTCCTCCCAGCATCCCAGCACCTGCTCCTCTCTCTCTTTGCAAGGTACCATCTGGTCCAAACCCTTGGTATCCACTCCCTGGTTCTCCATGTAGTGCCAGGGCCCGGGCTCCCCCAGGGCTGGGCTGGAGGGGGGTACTGCAGGGGCCAGTGGGCTGGAAAGGGGTACTGCAGGGGCCAGTGGGCTGGAGGGGGGTACTGCAGGAGCCAGTGGGCTGGAGGGGGGTACTGCAGGGGCCAGCGGGCTGGAGGGGGGTACTGCAGGGGCCAAAGAGGTGGAGGGGGGTACTGCAGGGGCCAGTAAGATGCAGGGGGGTACTGCAGGGGCCAGTGGGCTGGAAAGGGGTACTGCAGGGGCCAGTGGGCTGGAGGTGGGTACTGCAGGAGCCAGTGGGCTGGAGGGGGGTACTGCAGGGGCCAGTGGGCTGGAGGTGGGTACTGCAGGAGCCAGTGGGCTGGAGGGGGGTACTGCAGGGGCCAGTGGGCTGGAGGGGGGTACTGCAGGGGCCAGTGGGCTGGAGGGGGGTACTGCAGGGGCCAGTGGGCTGGAGGGGGGTACTGCAGGGGCCAGTGGGCTGGAGGGGGGTACTGCAGGGGCCAGTGGGCTGGTGAAGCTGTGGTCAGATCTGGTGGACTCCTGAAACAAACACCAGGACATGCTCAGGGTCTATAGTAGTATTGGTAGTACTACAGCTGTAGTACTAGTTAGGCTCTGGTTAATTTACATTAGTAGTATTAATATTACAGTAGTATTAGTAGTAGTACAGTAGTATTAATAGTACTACAGTAGTATGAGTAGTACTACCGTAGCACTACGGTAGTACTATAGTAGTATTAGTAGTACTACAGTAGTGTTACAGTACCGTGCTTAGAGAGGGAGCCAGGAGGCTCTGGTTCATCAACTCCAGGATTTCCTCAGTGATGGAGAGGGAGGGGCTGGCACACAGGGGGGCGAGAACCTCCTCCTCCTCCTCCTCCTCCTGACATTAAGGAGCAGGTAGGGGTTAGACAGTACAGAGACAGGTGATATAGGAGCAGGTAGGGGTTGGACAGTACAGAGACAGGTCATTAAGGAGCAGAAGGGGTTAGACAGTCCACAGACAGGTCATTCAGGAGTGTAATTCACCTGGGTGGGCGGAGGTCCTGGTGGGGGCAGGGGGTCTGGTCTGATCTGAATCACTGAGGAGGACCAGGGACTCCCTAACGTAAGAGAGAGAGAGAGAGAGAGAGAGAGAGAGAGAGAGAGAGAGAGAGAGAGAGAGAGAGAGAGAGAGAGAGAGAGAGAGAGAGAGAGAGACAGACAGAGAGGGAGAAAGAGAGGTTCACCTGGTTAATGAAATAGTATAATATGGGATGCTGTTTAGGACCAAATTATTGAAGAACTTGCACACACACAAAACCTGCATGGATTCCCACATCAAGCAATGTCACACACATACTACTTGTACACAATACTAAACCATTGCACACACGTTCTTGTGCACATACACATTCTACTTATACACACACGCTCTACTTGTGCACACACACACGTTCTACTTGTGCATACACACATTCTACCTCTGCATACACATTCTACTTGTGCACACACTTTCTACTTGTGCACACTTTCTACTTGTGCACACACACATTATTCTTGTACACACACGTTCTTCTTGTACACACACTTTCTTCTTGTGAACACACACGTTCTTCTTGTTCACACACACGTTCCACTTGTTCACACACACATTCCACTTGTTCACACACACACACACACGTTCTCCTTGTGAACACACTTAGTATTCCACACATATATTATTGTTAATATATTGTTTATAGGAATTCATTGTTAATATATTGCAGTATTTTGTCTTGGTGATTCCCTACAATAGACTACCACCTGAACATGAAAATGAGAGGACCGTTCCGTCCGACAGTACGGCCGCTACCAAAAACGTATTCTGATGAAACATCCATGAGTGAAACCTCAAACACCATGGCCGAAAACGTGTCTTGTCTCTTGCCTCGATCAAGTAGGCCTAGAGTCGTTATCATCAAGACACTTTAATCAAGCCGCCATAAGCGAGCACTTGTCTTGTCATCCCCCAACTAGAACGTGTGTGTGCACAAGTAGAACCTGTGTACACACAAGTATACCGTGTGTTCACAAGCAGAACGTGTGTGTGCACAAGTAGAACCTGTGTACACACAAGTATACCGTGTGTTCACAAGCAGAACGTGTGAGTGCACAAGTAGAACCTGTGTACACACAAGTATACCGTGTGTTCACAAGCAGAACGTGTGAGTGCACAAGTAGAACGTGTGTTCACAAGTAGAACATGTGTGTGCACAAGTATTGTGTGCATTCTGTGCAAGTTTTGTGTTTGCATGCAGGTGTGTGAGCATGCGCTAGTGCTCAATGATATGGTCCTAAAAGACATCCAGCCCCCCCCCACACACACACACACACACACACACACACACACACACACACACACACACACACACACACACACACACACACACACGCACGCATGCATGCACGCACACACACAAACACTCCTCTCACCTGAAGTGCAGACAGCCTCTATGTGGTTGGTTGGTACTGTAAGACAGACAAGTATTCATTATCTGAGGTTAAAGACAGACAAGTATTCATTATCTGAGCCGAAAGGCAGACAGGTATTCATTATCTGAGCATGTCTGTCTACATGTCTGTCTGTCTGTATACCTGTCTGTGTGTGTGTACCTGACTGTCTGCGTGTGTAGTTAAAGGGCTGCAGGAGGCTCGTTCTCTTCTCATGTGTAAAGGTCAGCGCTGGGGGCTCTGCAGACACACACACACACACACACATTACTATACACACACACATTTCTACACACACACACACTTTATTGTACACATAAACACATTACTACACCACACACATTACTACACACACACACATTACTACACACACACACACACATTAATACACACACACACACACATATTACTACACACACATTACTACAAACACACACACATTACTACACACACACACACACACATTACTACAGACACACACATTACTACACACATACACACACACACATTACTACACACACCTTTCTGTACACACACACAATCATTACTACACACTCCATTACTACACACACACATTACTAGAAAAACACACATTAGTACACACACAAACACAGACACACATTTTCCCAGACACACAAACACACACATTCCTACACAGAAACACAACTACATACACACACACATTACTAAACACACACACACATTGCTACGTTTTTACTACATTACTATACACACATACACATTAAGACAACCCCCCACACACACACACACACACACACACTTATTACTATCACACACCCAGGCACACACATTACAACTACACACATTACAACTACACACACACACACATTACTACTACACACACACAAACACATACCCACTACACGCACAAACACACAGTGTTGTTAGGTAAGCAGGCTCCTGCCCACTCCATGATGTTTAAAGTGGGGGCGACGTCGACAGTGCAAACTACACGACTGGTCTTGACGTTCAGTCTGCCCTCGGATGGGGCGTACACACTAGGACCGGGAACATGCGGAGGTCTCCACTAGGACTGGCAACATGTGGGGGTCCAAACTAGACAACTGGAAACATGCAGGGGTCCCCACTAGGACTGGGAACATGCGGGGGTCTCCACTAGGACTGGGAACATGCAGGGGTCCCCACTAGGACTGGAAACATGTAGGGGTCCCCACTAGGACTGGGAACATGCAGGGGTCCCCACTAGGACTGGGAACATGCAGGGGTCCCCACTAGGACTGGGAACATGCGGGGGTCTCCACTAGGACTGGGAACATGCAGGGGTCCCCACTAGGACTGGAAACATGTAGGGGTCCCCACTAGGACTGGGAACATGCAGGGGTCCCCACTAGGACTGGGAACATTCGGGGGTCTCCACTAGGTCTGGAAACATGCAGGGGTCCCCACTAGGACTGGAAACATGCAGGGGTCCCCACTAGGACTGGGAACATGCAGGGGTCCCCACTAGGACTGGGAACACGCGGGGGTCTCCGCTAGGACTGGGAACATGCAGGGGTCCTCACTAGGACTGAGAACATTTGGGGATCCACACATGAAGACTCTACTACAGATTATCCGCGCCTTCTCTGAAAACAATCCCAAATCTTGCAAGAACACGTCCACTCACGTATACAGGATGATGCCCGTGAGGTATAGCTGTACAATCTCTGCATGATTAATCAACATCTCTCTAGCGGCGCCATCATTATCACTTAAACAAACACAAAGTACTGTTTCAAATCTCGACTTGTTGGACTTGTTGGTCTGGTAAAGAGATTTAGCCAGTTTAAGCCATTTAAGATTACAAGGAAGATAATTGGTTTTTTTTTGGGGGGGGGGGGGGGGTTGTCACCTGGTGGGTAGGAGCCTTAAGCTAGGTGCTACCCACTAGGTGACAAGCTCAACCCACCGACCTGATTGGCGCCTGCCTCGATGATAGCCTTGGAAATTGTCCAATCGCGGAGTGGCAGAACCTTTCTTCAGGGTATCCTGGTCAAACTTAGGAGCTGAAATGTAAAGACATCAAATAAAGGTATTGAAAATATTATTAATGTATTAACTTAATAATTACAATGATTACAATGAAATTAAGAGGTTTCTTTTATGAACTTATATACAATATTATGTATGTACTAACCATTCATTTGATTGTAGTTAATGGTAGGGCAGGCAAAATTTGTTTTTGTCATTGTGGGAGTGTGTGTGGATGATGGCTGGTTTAAGCAGCCTCACCTGGCCTGAGTCAGACTGATTGGAGTCTGGAGCTGGGTGAGGCTGCACACCTGTTGCACATTGAGCAATCAGTGTGCACAGGTTAAGCCAGCCATCACCACACACACTCGAAGAGAGCTCTCCGGCATGGCAGCACCATCTGCATGCCTCATTCTATACAACCATTACAATAAACCGGATTTTCAACATCACCACCCTGTGTCCATTGGTTTGGAGGAGCCCGAGGAAAGTCACCTAGGTGGAGTGGAAGACACCTAGGTGGAGTGGAAGCCACCTTGGTGGCGTGTAGTATGGGACTTTGCTACAGTCATATTTGTGGAAATTCTGTTTACATCCCGAAAGCAATCAATAAATCAAATGCTCTGACAAAAATATAAAATTATCCCGTATCTGTGGCTGCTGCAGGCCTGTAATTAGCCTGTCCAATTATTCAATTAAGCATGAATGAAATGCTTTGCCAGCCTACCTACTCCATGGCTACCAGCGCACACCCTGCCAGTGCACTCATTGCGCATGACGGGAGTCTTCCACAAAGCTAGGCAGACATATTGCTAAATCTAGCGAGCTAGTCATGTGTTTTGGAGGAGTGGCATTTGGAGGGAGGCCTGAAGGGAGGGGTGGGCTTTTCTGAGTTATTTCAAATTTGTTATATTCAAATAGTTATATTATTAATTTATTAACTATGAATTAGAATTAAATAAATGCTTTATTGTTATATAGTTATAGGAGACTGATTGTATTGTTTTGTATTTTATCAAAGTGCATTGTATTGTATTTTATCATATTAAATTGTATTGCATCATATTGTATTGTAATGTATCATATTGTATCATATTGTATTGTAACATATTGTTTGTATTGTATTTTATCATATTGTATTGTATCGTAATGTATCATATTGTATTGTATTATATCATATTGTTTTGTATTGTATTTTATCATATTGTATTGTATTGTATCATATTGTATTATATTGTACCGTAATGTATTGTATTGTATCATATTGTATTGTATTGCATCATTGTGGAGTAGGTGTGGTTGATGGCTTGTTTAAGCAGCCTCACCTGGCCCGAGTCAGACTATTTGGACTCTAGGGCTGGGTGAGGCTGCACACCTGTTGTGCATTGACTAATCAATGCACACAGGTTAAACCAGCCATCGCCACACACACTCAGAGAGATCTCCTGCAAGGCAACATGGAGCACCATCTGGCTGCATCATTATACGCAACCTCTTCAATAAACCGGTTTGCAACATCACCACCCTGTGACATTGGTCTGGACGAGTAAAGCCACCTAGGTTGCGTATTCTGGTGCAAGGTCCCAGCAAATGAACAATACACGAAACTAAATTAACTGTATCGATTTTGCACGTGTGTGTGTGTGTGTGTGTGTGTGTGTGTGTGTGTGTGTGTCTCTGTGTGTGTGTGTGTGTGTGTGTGTGTGTGTGTGTGTGTGTGTGTGTGTGTGTGTGTGTGTGTGTGATTTGATGGCTTACATTGACAGAAGTTGTCTCCCAGGACCTGCCTTGCCTGAAACAACAGTTATTGACAGTTCAGGGAACCAATGAGGAGACCATGAGAGATTATGAAGCTAAGCTGTGGTCAACAGTTTCAGTTCCTACCAGCAGAGGGCAGCATTACCCTGCAGACAGTTTATAGTACTGTACAACAGTAATGTACACGGTATATCCTGTCTTATAATATCAAATTAAATACTAATTATTATATTATAATTAACATCCCCCTACTACTGTTAGATTCAAAATATAGCATAATATATAACATTTAATGTAAAAACCCTCCCTTTAAATATTCATCCATCTTTCCTCTCCCCCTCTTCCTCCACTCCTGGGTCCTACCTTGTGAGGGAGGGGGGTGAGGAGGTGGGAGGAGGAGGGAGAAAGGAGGAGGTAGGTCCTACCTTGTGAGGGACGGGGGTGGGGAGGTATGAGGAGGAGGGAGAGAGGAGGAGGTAGAGCCTACCTTGTGAAGGAGGGGGGATGGGGAGGTGGGAGGAGGAGGGAGAGAGGAGGAGGTAGGTCCTACCTTGTGAGGGAGGGAGGTAGGATGGTTCTCCATGATGAGTCTCTTCAGGTAGTGGATCCACAGTCTCTTCTCCTCCAAGTTCCTTGTCTTAGGGAACAACACACGTCCTTGTGTTTGAACGTGTGTGTGTGTGTGTCTATATGGACAGGGAATATATATATATATTCCCAGTCCATATGGGCTGAAATGGTACGTGTATTCGGTAACCTTCTAACCTTTCGGTACCCGGTGCACGGATCTGTACAATACATGAATCAGTTAGGTATATGACATACATATTAGGGTTGAAACGGTTCACAAAACTCACTGTTGGGTTCAAAAAGGATGTGGTGGAGTGACGGTTCAGTACGATACGGTATGGTGGAGTCACGGTACGGTACGGTACGGTGGAGTCACAGTACGATACGGTATGGTGGAGTCACGGTACGATACGGTATGGTGGAGTCACGGTACGGTACGGTGGAGTCACAGTACGATACGGTATGGTGGAGTCACGGTACGATACGGTACGGTGGAGTCACGGTACGGTACGGTACGGTGGAATCATGGTTCAGTACGATACGGTACGGTGGAGTCACGGTACAGATACGGTACGGTGGAGTCACGGTACGATACGGTACGGTGGAGTCACGGTACGATACGGTACGGTGGAGTCACGGTTCGGTACGGTACGGTGGAGTCACGGTACGATACGGTACGGTGGAGTCACGGTACGATACGGTACGGTGAACACAGTTCAGTACGATACGGTATGGTGAACACAGTTCAGTACGATATGGTATGGTGAACACAGTTCAGTACGATACGGTATGGTGAAGTCACAGTAAGAAACGGTACGTTGGAGTCACGGTTCAGTACGATACGGTACAGTGGAGTCACGGTTAAGTACGATATGATACGGTGAAGTCATCACGGTCGGTACAGTTTCGATACATGGACAAATTACATGCTTGAACATTTTTCATTGATATTTAGATTTTCCATGTATTAATATAACAGTAATCTACATGGATAGCTTGGCCTCCAGCAGCACATGCAAACATAAACTAAACACTAGTGCCTGCTTAATAACATAAAATAGCAAATAGTCATTTAAACACAACTTTAACCGGAAATAAATGTCTCACAGATAGACGACCAGTTTCTTGTCCTGCGTTATTTTCAGACTTAGGTGACTTATTATTTTCAGTTTTCAGTCGCAGTGTGGCAAGGTTTAGGCAACACAACTACTTGGTTAGGTTTAGGCACACACCTTCTTGGTTAGGTTTGGGTCGTGGTGGATGAATGGTTTAGGCACGCAACTACTTGGTTAGGTTTAGACACACAACTACTTTGTTAGGTTTAGACAGCACAACTACTTGATTAGGTTTAGGCAACACAACTACTTGGTTAGGTTTAGGCAACACAACTACTTGGTTAAGTTTAGGCAACACAACTACTTGGTTAAGTTTAGTGTCAGGCAGAAAGACCTAAAGTCAATCTCCTCCCATGTACCTTTCTGGTCCCTGTTGTAGAGCAAGCCAACTTGAACTAATGCTTTCTAGAGATTGTGGGATTTCCCAAAGTGAATAAATAACACACATATAAACAGAAAAACATGTTGCTAGCTCAAACTTGTTGTAACTACGATATTTTTTGAACATTACGTTTTTCCATGGACAGAATTCCACGTCTAAAAGCACTGTGTTGTGAGAGGAATCTATATTATATATGGTAACAGAATATTCTAATTACCTGTACAGTATGTTGTTCTTTAGGGATCGTTTGGTCTGAAACTTTAAAACTCAGCGGATCCTTTAGATTTTCCACCAACAACAGGTTACAGCACTGAGAGGTTGAAAAACAGATAGACATACAGAGAGAGCAGACAGACAGACAGACAGACAGACAGACAGACAGACAGACAGACAGAGAGCAGACAGACAGACAGACAGACAGACAGACAGACAGACAGACAGACAGACAGACAAAGAGAGGCAGACAGACAGAGCAGACAGAGGCAGACAGACAGACAGACAGAGAGAGAGAGGCAGACAGACAGAGAGAGGCAGACAGACAGACAGAGAGACAGACAGACAGAGATAGAGAGAGAGGCAGACAGACAGACAGAGAGACAGACAGTGAGGCAGAAAGATATAGGCAGACAGACAGACAGACAGACAGACAGACAGACAGACAGACAGACAGACAAAGGGGCAGACAGACCCACAGACACACAGAGACAGAGAAACAGAGACAGAGAGAGAGAGAGAAAGAGAGAGAGAGGCAGACAGACAGAGAAACAGAGACAGAGAGAGAGAAAGAGAGAGAGAGAGGCAGACAGACAGACAGACAGGCAGGCAGGCAGAGAGAGAGAGAGAAATAGATGGACAGGTAAAGAGACAGAGGGAGAGAAGGAGAGAGATACAGAAGGTTTATTTATATATTATTGAAGGTTTATAGTCAATTCAAAGTTATTGACAGTGTATTAACAGGTTATAGATTAATAGTAGATGAGGGTGTACTGTACATGTTTATGACATGTTATTAACAGGTTATAAAAAGGTTATAAACAGGTTACAACTATAGTAATTATTGTAGTAATAGGGTATTTATGGTCATTACGAAGATGTGCGTGCTGTAGATGAAGCGGTCCATCCTCTTCTTGGTGATGAGCAGCATGTTGTTGAAGAGGAAGAAGGCTCTTTCCTTCCTCATCCTCAGTACCCTGAAGCAGCCCTCCAGGACCAGCTCCCCGAAGCCCCCCAGCTCAGGACCAACCCAGTTCACCAGTAGACCCTGGACCTCCTGGGAAGGGCCCCACACAACATCAGCCACTCTGTGTGTGTGTGTGTGTGTGTGTGTGTGTGTGTGTGTGTGTGTGTGTGTGTGTGTGTGTGTGTGTGTGTGTGTGTGTGGATGTGTGTGAGTGGATGTGTGTGTAAGTGGATGTGTGGGTATGTGTGCATGTGTATATATGTGTATGTGTGTGTTTGTGTTTGTGTGTGTGTACCTGCAGTCTGACAGCGTGTTCTTGTCTCCTTTTCATGTCGTTGATGTACCACGCCACGGCTGTCATGGCAACAATGGCGTCCTCCACAACTTCACCGCCTTGGGCGCTATGGTCCCAGTGTTTAGACAGCTCCTATAATATAGAATATAGGTAGCAACAGCTGTGTTTACCTGCAGTATCAGGTAGTAAAAGGAATGTGTACCTGTAGTATCTGTAAGTAACAGGTATGTTCACCTGTAGTATCAGGTAGAAACAGGTGTGTTTACCTGTATTATCAGGTACTAACAGGTGTGTTTATCTGTAGTATCAGGTAGTAACAGGCGTGTTTACCTGTAGTATCAGGTCCTAACATATGTGTTGAACTGTATAATCAGGTACTAACAGGTGTATTTACCTGTAGTATCAGGTCCTAACATGTGTGTTGAACTGTATAATCAGGTACTAAGAGGTGTATTTACCTGTAGTATCAGGGAGTAACAGGTGTGTTAACCTGTAGTATCAGGTAGTAACGTGTGTTTACCTGTAGGGTCAGGTAGTAACAGGTGTGTTCACCTGTAGTATCAGGTAGTAACTGGTGTATTTTGCTTGTAGTATCAGGTAGTAACAGGTGTGTTTACCTGTAGTATCAGGAACTAACAGAAATGTCTATCTGTTGTATCAGGTACTAACAGGAATATTTACCTGTAGTATCAGGTAGTAACAGGAATGCTTACCTGTAGTAACAGGTGGTATTTGAGGATCCTCTGCACAGGTTTGAGCAAGTAGGTCTCTAACGGCAACGAGTGGTTCAGAGTGGCTTGTCTCTCCTGGAAGAAGACAAGGAGACGCTCATCCTGCATACACTCCCTCAGCACTGCCACCGAGCTGTGGAGGGAGAGAGGAGAGAGAGGCTTCACACAACCCACTGCCATGTCCTGTGTGTGTGTGTGTGTGTGTGTGTGTGTGTGTGTGTGTGTGTGTGTGTGTGTGTGTGTGTGTGTGTGTGTGTGTGTTTGTGTGACTTACTTGGGATAGTTCATACAGTACAAGGTGTAGATGTTGAACGCTTCACTCTAAAAAACAGAGAGAAAAAGAGAGAGAGAGAAAGAGATGTTAACAGAATATGTAAAGAGAGGTAGTCTCAGCAGGAGGGAGAAGAGAAATGGAAAACAAATAATTTCATTGGAAAAACAAATTCAAAAGTTCTCTCTCAAACACACACACACACACACACACACCTCTTGACTAGATGGAGCTAGAAGTGATAGTAAAGACAGTATATGAAACAATATATTTTAAATATTATAATAATATAAACAAGATATAGTATTTATATTATAATTATATATATATAATTATAATAAGACATAATATATACAAGATTTATTATATATATTATAATAAAACATATCATAACTATGACAAATATTATATATATTATAATATATATATACTATAAACGAGATATATTTATATATTTATATAATAATACATATAATGTAAACAAGATTTATTTCGTATATTCTAATAATATATATAATATATAACAATACATATAATATAAACGAGATATATTCTATATATTATAATAATATATATTATATGAGATAAATGATATATATAATAATACATAGAATATAAACGAGATACATTACGTATATTATAATAATAGTTATAATATATATGAGATATATAATATATAACAATACATATAATATAAACGAGATATAATTATGTTTATTATAATAATATATATATAATATATTATAATAATATATATAATATATAAGAGATATACTATAAATATATATAATATAATATATTAATTTATGTATATAATATTGATATCCAGGGTTACTTGTACGTGTATGACTTCATCCTACATTGAGCTACTTTCTCGGAGAGATGATGTATTCACTGCTGGACACCAGAATAACTATCACAGGGCCTCTCAAACACACCAGCACCCTCCCCCCCCCCCCCCCCCCCCCCCCCCCCCCCGCCCCACACACACACACACAATATTACACACACCCACACACCCACACAAACTCACTTACTCGCTCTAGGAAACACTCAGCGATGGCTGCAGCGTGAGAACTGCTCTCCAAGTCCTCCAGGAGATCACTGTTAGGTTAGAGGGACAGACAGGTCAGACTGATAGGTTAGAGACAGGTTAGAGAGACAGATCAGACAGACAGACAGACAGGTTAAAGACAGGTTAGACAGACAGGTCAGACAAACAGAAAGGTTAAAGACAAGTTAGAGGTACTGGTCAGACAGACAGACAGGTTAGAGAGACAGGTTAGACATACAGACAGGTTAGAGACAGGTTAGACAGACATGTTAGAGACAGGTTAGAGAGACAGCCAGTTAAGAGACAGGTCAGACAGACAGACAGACAGGTTAAAGACAGGTTAAAGACAGGTTAAAGACAGGTTAAAGACAAATTAGAGAGACAGGTCAGACATTCAGACAGGTTAGACAGACATGTTAGAGACTGGAATATTGGAGGCCGGTTAGGAGAATATCATTGAAGCCCTTACTGCGCATGCTATCAAAACCTGCATGCACGCACACATAACACACTTGAACATACACCTACTACTTGCACACAATACAAACGCACACACATCATTCACATCCAAATCCAGCTGAAGATCCTAGTTTAGAACCCATTGCCTTATATGGCAGTGAAATCTGGGGTCCACTCAGCAAACAAATAAAATTGCAATCCTGGAACAAACATCCAATTGAATGCCTGCAAATGGAATTTTCCAAAAAAAAAACATTGCACATTCAAAGGAAACTCACTTCCTGCTGCACTGTACAAAGTACAAAGACATAAGAAAAGATTTCTGTCCACAAGTTACTCAACAATACCCACAATTCGATTCACAGTCAGACAGTGACAAAATGAAGTATTTCCTTTAAATGCTGCTTGTTGGCAGCAAGATATGTCCTCTCCCGTCTTATCTTCAGGGACACCCAGGGAAACAACATATAACAATTACCAGAACTACTACACCTTGGAACTACTATTCTTCATGTACTATAACTGTTTTCCTAGTGTACTGTTGTATTACCACTGTATTTTTGTATATATATATATATATATAACTAAGTTAGAGCCTTGTCTCTTGTCTCATTTATTGTATTATTGTGTCATTTATGTCATTGTAACTGTTTTGCTTTGGCAATACTAAGGAATGTATTTTTCCTGCCAATAAAGGAAACACCTCGGTGACAGGTGGGGTCGGCTGGAGCGACACCGTCACTGAGGCCGTATGTCCGCGGGATATGTTGTGGGGTGTTTTGTTGTTCTGTGTCTCGTCGAATAAAGGCAACTCTCAGAATCGTGCGGTCTATGGGGCACGGGTGTTGCAATTCACGCATAACCAGGGCTCACATCTGGTCATTCCCTTGCCGCTTGCTACAATACTATCATACCGGCTTTGATGGACGCCGAGCCGAGCGATGATTGCAGTCAGGAACGAAGCACTGTACCATGTCGATGACAACACTATACTATACACTATATGAAAGAAACACTATACACACAACTCAAACTACAATATCTTACCAAACTGTTGTTAACAATATAAACACTAACAATGACAACGTTTCAAGAAGCGCGCTAAACTATCGGGTTGGAAGTCGTCGGAAAAGCTATCATTCCCAATGGTTTATGGGACGAGTCACAGAATATAATTATGTACACAGTCTTGTACCTTTGCCTTTTTTTTCATTTTCGATTTTATTTTTGCTCCGAATCAAATGTTTTATGGTCACGAATCATTTGTGGGATAATTGGCTTGGTTCCAGTCTTACAACTCTATATAACGATTTTCTGAAAGTCAATGGAGAAAATGATTGGGAAATTTACTCGGGGAACCAGAGCCATTCAAAAAGGGGGCGGTCACTGTTTCTCTCTGGCAAAAACAGGATTTTACCCCTTTTTTCTTTAAAATGGGGACTTACTTCAGTAACAGTGATAGAATGTCATACATAACTATGTTCACGATAACATAAGATACATTTCCACGTTTAAAACAAAAAACAACGGGTTTTGGGTATGTCATGTATGTTTACAGAGATGGTGAAAGAGAGAGAGAGAGAGAGAGAGAGAGAGAGAGAGAGACCCCCCCCCCCCCCCCCACCACCACACACACACACACACACACACACACACACACACACAGAATATTTCCCATGAGAACCGGAGGCAGGAAGCCAGAGTGGAATGAAGTGAAATGAACACACTATGTGTGTGTGTATGTGTGTTTATAAAAAAGGCGAATACTTTTCATCTTTAACGCCTCTCTCAGGACCTCCAAAAAGCTGACCTTTTCTCTCTCTCTCTCTGTCGGTGTCTGTCTCACACACACTCTCTCTCTCTCTCTCTCTCTCTCTCTCTCTCTCTCTCTCTCTCTCTCTCTCTCTCTCTCTCTCTCTCTCTCTCTCTCTCTCTCTCTCTCTCTCTCTCTCTCTCTCTCTCTCTCTCTCTCTCTCTCTCTCTCTCTCTCTCTCTCTCTCTCTCTCTCTCTCTCTCTCTCTCTCTCTCACACACAGCAGCTACAACAGCTAGCCTGGAGCAAACAGCTAGCTTGAGCCAAAAGCTAACAGCTAGATTGGAGGAGCTAACAGCTAGTTTTGGGGCAACAGCTAGCTAGAGCTAACAGTTAGCCTGGAGCTAACAGCTAGATGCTAGAAACTGGGTGGTCCTCACATTGAAGTTCTAAGCTCTAGTTTATGTATTTAGCATCATCAAGACAGTGATATGAAGCTGCTTGTGTGTGTGTGTGGGGGGGGGGGGGGGGGGGGGGGGGGGGTTGAGCCCTGCAATGAAAAGGTTTTCCACCACAGAACGACATTTGGTTTGGTTTGAATAAAGTTAGTAAATAATAAATTCTTGCTTCATTTTGACTTTCTGATCAAATTTGGAATAAGTGGAACAATGTGGACCAGTGATAAATATAATGATGATAACAATGATAATGATGATGATAGTGAAAAAATAATTTCGATGATAATAATAATAATTATTATTTTATAATTATAATAATAATGATAATTATTATTATTATACTAGGGTGCCTCGCAATTTGTGGTTGGCCCTCTAATAATAATATTATTAATACTAATACTAATCATAATAATGATATTAATAATGATTGTTGACTGGCCTGTTGAATTCCAAGATGTCTTCTATGTTGCAGAACAGAGCGCTGACTTGCTCCGCCTTCAGAGGCAGGGCGGATCCCCAGTCCACAATACAGCCCAGATAGTCCTGGAGAGACACAGACAGAGAGACACAGACAGAGAGAGAGAGAGAGAGAGAATATTTCATTGTTACCAACTTAGTTTTCATGAACATGTAATACGTTTTGACTGACTTGAATAACTTACCCTATGTTCTATGTGCGTTCGGGTGAATCTGTGCATGTGAATGTGTGCGTGTGTCTGCATGTGCGTGTGTGTGTGTATGTTGGCTCAAAGGCATTCACACTTGGACAAAGTGTACCACCTACAATACACACACACACACACACACACACACACACAATGGCACACACAGGTATACACACACACACAAAACATGGGCTTAGTTTTTCAGATCAGTCACAACTTTTCACAAGTTTAGATGTCAGCATCTGCAGGTATGTTGGCCCAAAGTCATTCAGATCTGGTTAGAAAGGGCACCGCCCACAACACACACACTCCCACAACACACACACACACACACACTGCCCTCCCAACCCCACCTCTACGATGCTCTTCAAGTCTCTGACGTAGGCCTGCTCCGTCTCTACGATCTCCAACACCACCCTCTGCAGTCGTGTCAGCAGGAGGGGCGGGGCTAGGGGCACAGGGGGCGTGGTTATGGTCACTGGGGGCAGGGCTATGGGTACGGGGGGCGCGGCTAGAGGTGTGAGGTCCAGACTGATGTCGGAGCCTTTCCTCTTCGGTGTGGAGGAGGAGGAGGAGGAGGAGCTGTCGGTGGCCACAGTGCCGTAGGGCAGTGAGGAGGAGGAGGAGGAGGAGGACAGGGTAAGTGAGGAGGGCCGATCGCTGTCCGAACACACCGTGTTGACGGACGTACAGGAGGACGATGACATCATCCTACCCACAACTCCACCCAGCGAAGAGGCTGAGGAGGGGCGTCTGGCTGCTGAGCAAGCAAGCAAGCAAGCAAACAAACAAACAAACAAACAAACAACATGTGTTTACCTCAAATAACATAAACAATAAACAAAACGACTAGATAAATAGAAAAACAATAAACAATACTACTAGATTAATAACAAACAATACTACTAGATAAACAACATAAACAATAAACAATACTACTAGATAAATAGAAAAACAATAACCAATACTACTATATGAATAAGGTTAAGAATACTAGATAAATTAAACAACAATAAACAATACCACTAGATAATTTAAAGATAAACAGCAGATCTACTGTACCTGTTCACTATTATACTGTAATGTTATTATAATAAGTTACTATTGCACTACTAAAAAACATCTCTACTGTACCTGTTCACTGTATTCTACTGTAATGTTATTATAATAAGTTACTATTGCACTACTAAAAAACATCTATACTGTACCTGTTCACTGTATTATACTGTAATGTTATTATAATAAGTTACTATTGCACTACTAAAAAACATCTCTACTGTACCTGTTCACTGTATTATACTTTAATGTTATTATAATGAGTTGCACACTAAATTGAACATACAACCTGCATAACAACTTTATCTGTATATATCTTATTATTTTATATTTAACTTATTCATAGTTATACTGTGCATCTACAGAGTACACCCAGTAATATCTATGGAGATGTCAGGGTTAGAGGCTCGTGGTGAACACGTTCTAGGGTCCAGTTACAGAAGGATAGATAGATAGATAGATACGCTCACACAGACACACACACACATACTCTCATACACAGTTACACACACACATACACATATAAAGTTGCACACATACAGGAAATGAATCATGTTTGGATACCATGTCCAAATAAGGCAACAGCTCCTTCTGTCTGTTTATACACACACACACACACACACACACACACACACACACACACACACACACACACACACACACACACACACAGTTTATCTGGGTATATTCGTTCAAAGTTTGAACTTTAAAGTCAACCACACAATATAACTAACCAGGAGATACCCGATTCTGATTGGTTGAAGAAATGACAACATTCCATCAGGTTTGTTGATCTCTACATGTGATCAGATATTTATCATAACTAATATATATGAATAATAATAATATATACTATAATATGTCATAATCAATGTGAATGTTGGCTTAAAATGCATCCATCTCATGTCTGTCTGTCTGTCTGCCTGCCATTGTTTCTAAAAACACAAAATGAAGAATTTCTTGCAATCTCAGCACTTCTGTTTCTGAGAGAGAGAGAGAGCTAGAGACAGAGAAGGGGAGAGAGGGAGAGGGAGAGGGAGAGACGCTTACGAGAGTCATATATTCATATATTTCATTAGTTGTTTGTATATTTCTTTGTATTGTACAATAAGTATGTATTGAATGTTATCAATCTGTTTGGGAACATGTTTATTTTTTATTTAAATGTCATGCCAATAAAGCTTTGTTGCATTGAATTGAATTGAGAGAGAGAGAGAGAGAGAGAGAGACACACACACACACACACACACACACACACACACACACACACACACACACACACACACACACACACATACACAAAAGCAATGTTTGCCAGCCAGTTAAACCACATCCTGTATTTCAATCAGTCAGGTAAATAACATACACAAACACACAAACACACACACACACACACACACACACACACACACACACCCCTGCTCCACATTCCGTCTCTCTCTCGCTCTCTCTCTTTCTCTCTTTCTCTCTCTCTCTCACCCTAGTGTGTAAAAGGTTGCTGCAGTCGTGATTACACATCTGTGTTTGCGTGTGTGTGTGTGTGTGTGTGTGTGTGAGTGTGTGTGTGTGTGTAATAATAGTTTATTACATGCAGTAGAAATAGTTTCTTAACTTGCTATAAATCAAGCTAACAGGGAGGCAAGGTTACTAGTTAGAAACCTTGGCCCAGATCATGACCTCATCACTCCATCCTGACCCTTGGGAGAATAGACCCCGCCCACTCACCTGCGTTGCTAGGCGATCTCTGGCTGCCACGTCCAGACCCCTCAGGCATGCTGCTGATGTCACCGCAAGAGGAAACCTGGAACACACAGAGTACAGCTTTACTCTGTCTGTCTGCTCACACACACCCACATCACATGACATCGTCACATGACCTCATCACATGACATGATCACACAACATGATCACACGACATGATCACATGACATCATTACATGGCATCATCACATTACATCATCAGACAACATCATAACATGACATCATTCTCAAAGTTTGGGTGTCTTGCTGTGTGAGCAGATTGTTCAGATTGACTCCCTGGGGAGGAGAGAGGAGAGGAGAGAGATAAGTGTGTGTGTGTGTGTGTGTGTGTGTGTGTGTGTGTGTGTGTGTGTGTGTGTGTGTGTGTGTGTGTGTGTGTGTGTGTGTGTGTGTGTGTTGTTTCATTTATGGTTCGGGAAATAAAGCGGTCTGTTGCCTCTGAACAAACCACACACACACACACACACACACACACACACACACACACACACACACACACACACACACACACACACACACACAGCGTACAACAGTAAAGTATTTCTACAGCTTAACCAACTAATTATGTTAAATGACAGCCCAGGTAACCACGGAAACAGCCACACCACATCCCATAATGACATAATGAGCTTGGTCTGCTCATTAAAGTATTTGAAATACTTTGGTGTCATACAAACTAATTAACCGAAGACAGCCTTTTATAGTGTCTCATTTAACTATATATGATATAACTATAATATGTCTCATGTTACTACATCTAATCTTATTAAATTACTATAATATGTCTCATGTGACCATTTGTTATATTGTTACATTACTATAACATGTCTCATGTTACTTTATGTTACATTATTACACCACTATTATATGTCTCATGTTACTATATGTTATAGTATTATTATATTACTATAATATGTCTCATGTTATTATTATTTACTATAATATTTCTCATGTTACTATATGTAATATAATTATATTACTATCATATATCAAATGTTACTATATGTTATATTATTATATTACTATATGTCTCCTGTTACTATATGTTATATTATTATATTACTATAATATGTCGCATGTTATTATAATATAACTATAATATGTCTCATGTTAGGTGAGACATATTCCATAATGTTCCATAATAATATAACACATAGTAACATGAGACATATTATAGTTATATAATAATAAAACATACAGTAACATGACATATATAGTAATATAATAAGATAACATGCCATGGAAGCTGAATATCTATGGAACAGTCTCACCTGTAACCATGGAAGCTGACTATCTATGGAAAAGTCTCACCTGTTACCAGGAACGCAAACTATCTGTGGACCAGTCTCACCTGTAACCAGCGAAGCTGATTCTGCTGATAAATTCAAATCAAAACCTTAAACCGACATCTTTAAGCTCTCATTTGGCTTATAGGAGTGCCCCTCAGCTTCTCATTATAGCTAAATTGAGATGTTAGACATAACTAGCCTAGCCCTGCTGCCTGCTGGCCACCCTTACCCTGACAGCTACCAGCCCACTCACTGGCCAGCACCTCGACACCACCACGGAAATGACCAATTTACAATTTACTAACAATTTACTTTGACTTAAAATGTTTAGATAATGTTATGGATGTTAAATGATGGCACCCATTGCACTCCTAACCATCCCGGGAAGGAAATGATCCACCGTCCTTCTCAAGGTTTGTTCCTTGATAATTAAGGGAGTTTTTGCTTGCCCTTTGGGGGCTAGGGTTATAAATATAAGGCCTGTAAAGCCCATTGAGACTGTTACTGTGATGAAGACCGTTGAGACTAACTGTGATGAAGAGCATTGAAACTGTAACTGTGATGAAGGGCTTTGAGATAATGACTGTGATGAAGAGCTTTGAGACTAACTGTGATGAAAGGCTTTGAGTCTGTTACTGTGACGAAGGGCTTTGAGACTATAGCTGTGAAGAAGGGCTTTGAGACTGTTACCGTTGTGAAGAGCTTTGAGACTGTTAATCTGATGCAGACTATGAGACCTGATGACCCCAAAGTCTCAGTCTCTTCCGTTTATTAACAGCAACATGTGATATATACAGCAAGTTCAGCAGGACAAGACCCTCATTGGATGTCAGAATTGTCACGCACAGAAATATAGACGTACCGCCAGTGCAACATGGTGAATAAGGTATATTATGATGTTTACATCCATGGGTTTATACAGCTGCCTCTATATATACTGTTTTTTTTGTAGACCGCTTAGCATTTGTTCCATTCCATATCACGTTTGTTTCGCCACAGGTCTATTTTTGTAGAAGTACTGTTCCAAGCATACGTCCCATGAATGGTCGCATTTGCATGTAAATCAAGACCTCTTCCTGATAAGAAGGTGGTTCTTGACACAGTTAATCAACGTTGTGTCCAAGACTTTCCATCTGGAAAGGGTGGCTCTGCAAGACTACCCCTACTCAAGACATCCGAATGTGTTGATTATTATGAGGGATGGTAATATCTAGTCTTGTGAGCTCAACTGTTCTATATCACTATACGACTGTTGACTCATAACAGATTTCAGTTTCATTTCAATTCATCCCTTCAGCCTTCCCTTCGACCTTCCTAACCCCACCAGTGTTGGCTTGACCTCTTGACCTACTGACCTGGTCAGCTCTGTGCTCCAGGTTGTCCAGAGCTGCAACTTCCTGGGTTGTCTGTTTAGGAAGTCACATGACCTGGTTCGTTCACAACATGGCTTTCACAAGCATCTTCCAGTTAACATGAACACCCAATATATACCTTTAACAGGTCTACCCAATTTCTACTATATACAGACCTCCCTAATATATACTATATACATATATATATATATATATATATATATATGATGCCGATGATCCCCAATTATACATCTCTGTTTAACTAAATGATACCACGGCTATTTGCTCCCTCACTAATTGTCTATGAGCTGTCAATAAATGGATGAACATTAACGTTTAAAGCTTATTGAGGACCAAACTGAAATCCTCTTACTTGGCCAAAAATAAAAGGGATATGCTTTTAAACAGCCTTGGGAACCTAACTCCCTTGATAAGTCTGAGGTTACAAGTCTCTGTGTGATCCTAGACTCTGATCTGAGTTCCCACATTAGCAAGGGGAACAAGACGCCCTTTTTTAATCGGAAAACATTGCCAGGATGCGTCCATTTGTAACTCAGTGGGATGCTGAAAAACGGATTAATGCTTTTATTTTAAGTAGACTTGACTACTGCAATGCACTCTTGACTGGCCTCCCCAATAGAGCTATAGAGAGGCTATTCAAGAACTCATTCAAAATGCTGGATTTCTGACAAAAACTAAGAAGAGAGAGCATATCACTCCAGTCTAACTGTGTTGCCCTGTATTGTTTAGATTGATTCAAAGTCCTTCCACTCCGGGACCAGCCTACCTTACTGGCTTGCTGACAACCTATACGCTCTCGAGAGCAGTCAGGTCCTGCTGCTGGCTTATTGGAGGTTACCATCAAAACCCAAAAGAAGGTGGCTGATGCTGAATTTATAAATTCTGCCCCTAAACTGTTGAGTAGATTACCTCAAGAAATCAGGGAAGCAAGCTCAGTACATTTCTTTAAGCACCAGTTAAAATCATATCTCTTCAATTTAGCTTTTATTTAGAATTTATAAGACAAATGAAATAGCTTTTAATTCAACCATTTCTCTCTCGGCAGATTTTATTGTATTAATCAATTATGTTTTGTTTTGTTTTTTAACCATCTGTTCCTTTTCCTTCTTTTGCTCTGTATTGTACAGCACTTTGCTGATGTTTTAGTTGTTTTTCATTGATAATCGGTTTCTTTCTTTGCGCAGTATTGTACAGCACTTTTGTGCCTTTTCCTCTGATGCATTCAAACCAATACATTAGAGAAGAAGATTCTTTATTTGCCATTGCACAAGAACAAGTACTATGCAATTAAATTGGATCTCTGTATTTAACCATCACTCGCAGAGGTAGGAGCATTCAACCATCACAAGCTGCACTAGGAGCATTCAACTATCACTAGCAGCGCTAGGTGCATTTAACCATCACTAGCTGCACTAGGAACATTTAACCATCACTACAGCACTAGGATCATTCAACTATCACTAGCAGCACTAGGTGCATTCAACCATCACTAGCTGCACTAGGAGCATTTAACCATCACTAGCAGCAGGTATTAGGTTAGAGATGGTTGGTTTAGGTATTAGGTTAGAGATGGTTAGTTTAGGTATTAGGTTAGAGATGGTTCGTTTAGATGTTAGGTTAGAGATGGTTAGTTGATGTTAGGTTAGAGATGGCTAGTTTAGGTATTAGGTAAGAGATGGTTTGTTTAGGTATTAGGTTAGAGATAGTTAGTTTAGATATTAGGTTAGAGATGGCTAGTTTAGGTATTAGATAAGAGATGGTTTGCTTAGGTATTAGGTTAGAGATAGTTAGTTTAGATATTAGGTTAGAGATGGTTAGTTTAGAGGTTAGGTTAGAGATGGTTCATTTAAGTATTAGGATAGAGATGGTTAGTTTAGATGTTAGGTTAGAGATGGTTAGTGTAGGTACTAGGTTAGAGATGGTTAGATGTTCGGTTAGAGATGGTTAGTTTAGAAATGGTTAGTTTATGTATTAGGTTAAAGATGGTTAGTTTAAATGTTATGTTAGAGATGGTTAGTTTAGGCACTAGATATGGTTAGTTTAGATGTTAGGTTAGAGATGATTAGTTTAAGCATCAGGTTAGAGATGGTTAGTATAAGGGAAAACTAATGCATCGTGGGAAAGTTAATTCATCCAAAAAGTCAATTTGAGGTAAGGACATATGAGCCAACATCAAATATCTCTAATTAGAAACAAACATAGCTCCACCCATCCATCCATCCATCCATCCATCTCTCTATCCATCTATCTTCATCTGTCCATCCTTCCTCAGGGTGTGACGTGTACAACAAGTTACCAGAGAGCAGAATGTTTGGATCATTAAACTGACAAATGAAACTTTATAGCAGATAGTGACGTCAGAGAGAGAAAGAAAGAGACAGAGAAAGGGAGGGACACAGAGAAAGAGACAGAGAGAAAGAGGGGGGGAGACAGAGAGAGAGTATGTTTCGCTCTGACTATTCTTTTTCTGTATGGAGGCCTTATAAACATCCAGACAATAGTCTAACCCCCTACCACACACACGCACACACACACACACACACACACACACACACACACACACACACACACATACACATACCAGCCAAACATGACTCATCATTCAGGTGTGCGTGTATGTCTTGTGTGTGCGCTAGATGAGGTGACGTCATGTAACGCCACATTACGGTCAGAGATAACGGCGTGTTCAGCAAACACCTACTAATAAACAATTAGTAAGATAACATACCAAGGTTGTGTTGTGACGTTCAATAAAATAAACAAAGTTACACGCTCTCCTCATGGAGCCCAATTAGTACTAATGGATGAGGAGGGTGTGCGGGTTCGATACCTTGAGACATGGAATATATTGGAGGTCTGTTGGTTTCTGCCGGGAGACCAGTTATACAGTCCGTTCCACTCCTACTTGGTGGACAAGAAGTCCTGGACCAGATGCTTGAAGATCCAACACAGACCGGGCAACACTGATCGATCCGGTCTAATGGTCTCGATCAGTCGAGATCAATCATCAATATCGGAGAAATTGAAACAGATATCCGGAGAACAGTTGGAGAGAAGAAACGACCGGAGCCTCAAATGGTTCAAGAACTTAGTCAGGCAATCCTCCCCGCGACGCATGCGCGGTCAGTCCTCTAAAAGTCCCGAGAATTGTTTGTCTCGTTGTCCTCGTCCAACTGTCGATCAACATTCTGGGTCGGGTTAGGTTAGGGTTTGGGTTGGACTAGTTAGGGTTAGTTCGTTAGTTAGTT
>JACYXH010000096.1:2015000-2077500 GCA_026745465.1 Lota lota | reverse complement strand
GTGATCATGACCAGACCGGTCAGAACAAGAACAGAGATCACCGCCAGGGTACCAACGAGGAAGAATGCTGGAGGACCATGCAGACAGACAGAGAAGGTCAGATATCGGGTAAGATATTGGGGTGTATATTTATTGTATCATTATGCTCTTGTGATTGTCTTGCTGTATTCTTCCGGTATAGAAAATAATTTGAAATGTTTATTACCAGTAATAGGAACACTTTAACAGTAACGGGGATGTTAATATAGTTTAGTTATTCACCATTAGATGTCATTCCATCAGTTCATAACTCCACCTTTGGTCGTAATAAAGCTCATCAAACTCAGCATCCTGATTCAGTTCTTGCCAGACATCCTACAACAGACTGCCTATCCATTCCACCCTAGATTCGTTTTTACAACTAGGGTCAATACAGGGCTTTCAGGGTTCTCTCCAAGGAACGTAATAGTGGCGCTGTGTCACCATGCTCCTTTCCCGCGGCACCATGCCTAACCCAACGTTTTCAAAAAGCAAAACTACAATATCACAAGTAAGTGCTGTGTGGAGGAAGTCAGTGGCTTTCGGAGCCTCTCTTGGTCCGAGTCTGACTCGGTTACAGCAGAGCTTCAATGTAAAGCGGGTCGCACACTAGACGAGCCACGAAGCGCCATGTCGGGCAGCGTCGCGAGGTAGAAAGACAATGTATAGAAAGACGTATGGGGGTCCTTCAAATGATCACAAAACTAAAATGGTGGTTTGTACATTATGCAAAGTTTCAATGAAATTGCAGGGCAGCACTAGCCTGACATTGTCCGACCAATTCGCAAATGCTTATTAGTATGGAACCTCTTAGTTAATTTTCGATTTCATTGCCCATTATCAATGGGCATAGACCATAAATGCCTCTGGATGCAATTGGTTAGACCTACAACCAATCACAGCAACGAAATGTGCAGCAGCCATCTTGGTTGTTTATGAAAATGCCTCAACGGCGCTCCCATAGGGCTCTGTACAGTCATCGTATCAAACCCGCCCCACAGAAAATAAACAGACGTATATGCCAGAGCAAATAAAACATGAACTCGCAGATTTGTCGGCTTCCCAGGCAATCACAGCACTGGCACAATTCCAGAGCATTCGAAGAAAAACACATACTGTACACTACACTGGATGACTAAAAAACATTGTTACTGGATTCTAATTCCTGATAACCAGCCAACCTGTTATATTAGTAGTTAGAGCCATTTGATATATTTTCCCATATTTTAAACATTGATATAAGACATATAGACATCAGGGTATATATACGCACTAGGGTAGACATCAGGGTATATACACTAGAGTAAATATCAGGATAGACATCAGGGTACATATACTAGGGTAGATATCAGGGTGTATATATACACACTAGGGTAGATATCAAGGTATATATACACTAGGGTAGACTTCAGGGTATATACACTAGGGTAAATATCATGATAGACATCAGGGTATATACACTAGGGTAGACATCAGGGTATATATACACTAGGGTAGATATCAGGGTATATATACACACTAGGGTAGACATCAGGATAGATCAGGGTATATATACTAGGGTAGATATCAGGGTATATATATATACACACTAGGGTAGACATCAGGATAGATCAGGGTATATATACTAGGGTAGATATATACACACTAGGGTAGACATCAGGATAGATCAGGGTATATACACTAGGGTAGACAGGGTATATATACACTAGGGTAGATATCAGGGTATATATACACACTAGGGTAGACATCAGGATAGATCAGGGTATATATATACACACTAGGGTAGACATAAGGGTATTTGCCACCTGGAGTCCAGCGGTCTCTTTTTCCAACGTTCCCCTGAGGATCCTGACCTGTGTGACCTGTGAACCAGAGAGAGGTCAAAGTTAACAGGTCATCGGGCCCGGGTTGACAGGGGTCACAGGTTAAAGGGGGTTAGAGGCCGTCAGAGGTCAAGGGTTAAAGGTCATGTGTACCTTGCCCGCCACACATGGACATGCAGTCCTCATGTGTCTCGTAGCGGTTATTGTTGCCCTGGCAACCTCCGTAGATGAAGGAGTGGCAAGAGGCGGTGCTGGGCTGGTAGTAGAACTGAGGGAACGCTGCGCGACACGGACCCGGCTCCGGACCCTCCAGGCAGTACTCTGGAGGTCAGAGGTCAACGTCAGCCCTGATAATGATATATTGTGTTTAGTGCCCTCAGCATCCTCTGTGGGCCGCTCCTGGCTTACCTTTGTAGCCCGTAGGTTCCGTTGCAAACGATTTGCCTTTAGATTTCCGGGGAGACGGCAACACGGTGACTATTATGGGATGGGAGAGCACAGGACACTAACTATACATACACAACATATCCTTTCACAGAGACACAGAGCCAGACACACAGAGACAAACAGAGACAGGGTTCCTGCAGGGGTCTACCTGTGCATGAAACCATGCAGTTCTCCTGGCTGCCGTAGTTGTTCTTGTTGCCCCTGCAACCCCCGTAGATGAATGACTGACAGGTGTGTGTGTTGCTGTTGTAGAACCATCGAGGCAGAGCCGCCCGGCAGGGTCCCACCTCTGGCTCCGCCCCACAGCGTTCTGGGGGTCAGCAGTCAGGGTTAGGACAGGATATGACCTCATTGTCTGCAGTGTATGTATGTGTATTTATATATATGGACATCTATCACTGTATTGTATATAATGCTGGCAATAATAATAATAATAATAATAATAACAATGAACAGTAATAATAAGATCCTAAAGTTGTTTTTCTGTTGGTACCTACGTGCAAAATCCACTTCAGATATCTCTGGTAGAGAGACATCGGAGGAACGAGGAACTGGAGACAGAGAGAGAGGGAGACAGAGAGGCCGAGAGACAGAAATAAAGACAGAGAGAGACAGACAGAGAGAGGGACACAAAGAGAGTGGGATGTTATCATTTGTGTAGTCTGTTCCATATACCAGATGCCACTAGAAGGAAGGAATATCTTAATGAGGCAGTATGTGGGTGCAGTTTATTAAGATGTGGGAGGAGTCTTGTCTTTATGTAGGTGTGTGTGAGCATCATGAGGAGCTGTGATTGGTTATCGTCACGGTAACAGCATCATGAAGAGATGAGATGAGTTACCAGGATCCTCAGCAGGTTGTGGTTGAGACGGAGCGAGGACGAAGAGGGATCGGAGGGCAAGCTCAGCCACTAGTCCGGGGACAGGGAGGACATCACCATGGTTACACTTCACACACATATGGATGGTGTGGGAGGATTTACGTAGTGAGTAGGTTGGGTAATGCAAGGACTGGGAGGGTTTATGTTAGGAATAGGACAGGGCGTATAGCGAGTGGGAGGGGTTATGTAATGAGTGGGAGGGGCTGTGTAAAGAGTGGGAGAGGGTCTGTTAGGAGTAGGAGGGATTATGTAAAGAGTTAAAATAATAAACAGTATACTGATTATATTAATCTCTAATTTCATTATGATTATAATATATAATCCGGTATTATTAGGCATTTGGACATCTGTTTAACGCGTTAAATAGCGTGTTTTCATAACAGTCTAATGAGCTCCTTTTGATTCTCGCAGCCAGTAAGTATGAACATTCTTCACCCAATAAACGATTTAAAAAGTCAGACCACACCAGTCCATCACTGATCTTTCTCTCATTCGCGCTGTGCATTCACTTCACTACACTATGTGAAGGCTATATCGGGTGTTTAATCCATGTTAAATTCAGTAATACACTGCAGACTAACCATTATTTTCACTTCGATCACCACTTTTTGTTTCCGTTTAGTTCTCAGAAAGTAGCGTATGGATCCATATTTCCGCCTACTAAGAATGTGTTCAATGTGAATTGAATGTGTGTTTTTGTAGGCCTACATCTATTCTTCTTGATGTTCAGTGTGGCTGTTTTACCAATAAAGATTGCATTCATGTGAACAAAACATTCTTCAACCATCATCTGTATTGATTTGATAAATGAATATTGCCTATTGGTAAAACAGCCAAACATAACAGACATTAAATTCACATTGAACACAGTCTTAGTAGGCGGAAATATGGATCCATACGCTACTTTCTGAGAACTAAATGGAGACAAAACGTGGTGATCTAATTGAAAATAATGGTTAGTCTGCAGTGTATTACTGAATTGAACATGGATTAAACACCCGATATAGCCTAAGTCCACATAGTGTAGTGAATGCACAGCGCGAACGATAGAAAGTTCGTTAATAGACTGGTGTGGTCTGACTTTGGTTATCGTTGATTGGGTGAAGAAGGTTCATAATTAATGGCTAAGAGAATCAAGAGGAGGTGCTCATTTGATTTATGAAAACACCATCCAAAACGGCGTCTTTTACACCGTTGTAGAGTTGAGGAAAAGCGCTGTAAAAGACTGCGTTTTGAACCACAAAGATGCATTCATTTTGACCCATTTGGCCTTTCATGTGTGCGTGCGCGCATATGCATTAGTTCACTATACCGGTCAGACATCCTACATACGGTTACATGGAACCCACACCCAACCCTAACCCTCACGCAAACCTAACACACCCAACCCTAACCCTCACACAAACCTAACCCACACCCAACCCTCACACAAACCAACCCTAATCCTAACAGAGCCCTAATCCTCACACAACCCTAACTCTCATACAACACAACACACATCTAGATGTTCTGGTTCCTTACCAAAACAAACTGTCTCCATAACAACGTTCTTTATCTCCTTTAGAACTAGTTTCTTTACATGCAAATCTCTCTCTACATAGACATATCTATCGATCGATCGGACTCATGTAAGAGTGGACGGCAGTATACACAAAGCTACTGTTGCTTTAGCTACTGCGACGTGTGTGTTAGCATACCATCTGATATAGCCACGTTGGGCTTGTTCCTACAACATCATAACTCCTCCAGAATCTTTGTGTGTTACCTGTGACCCCCTGGCAAGCAGTCTCACACTCCTGCAGACTCTTGAAGTTGTTTCCGTTGTTTTCACAGCCTCCGTAGATGAAGCTCTTACAGCTCTGGGTGGTCACGTCATAGTAGAACCGTGGGAAGGACGCCTTACACAAACCCACCTTCATAGGCCTCCTGCACTGATCTGAGAGAGAGAGCGAGAGAGAGTGACTACAGATACAAACGCACTTCCAAATCTACTAGGAGAAAGACAGCATAGAACCCATCTTCATTGGCCTCCTGCAGTGATCTAAGATAAAATCACTACGCCTGCACCCTGCGAACATCCTCAGTCATGGGGACGTGTTGCTAGCCCCTGGGAGGACAGAACGGTCGGACTGTGTCCTGGATGGAGGTGTGTTAGGGTTAGGTCGGTGGGCCGGAACCGTGTTGCCAGTGCAGGGTGCGGAGGAGTGGTGTATTGGGGACGAACTTGGGTAGGTTAAAGACCAGCCGGCCTGCTGCATTCTGGTACCACACGGTAACCAGATCATGAAGTGACTGTTTACAGACAATCTCTGTAAACAGTCCTTGTTCACTTAGCTTACGTAGTGGACACTACATAGTACACTATTTAGGGAACAAGTATAGGGGGAATTCGGACACAAATTATGCTTCGAAAATATATGGGCATGACGTGTAACAAGCGGACCCGGGTTAGATATTTCTCCTTGACAGTTCATTTGTATAAAGAACCAGTGTGTGCCTGATCATCTCTATGGATGAATCGGATGACATGGGAAACCATTTTGCATCATGGGATATCACGTGCAAATAAGTGTGCATCAGTTGTAAACATAGAATATGGTGCAATGCGAGTATTGAGTAGTTCACTATGTGGGGGACTAGAATTGTACACTCAAATTTCAGACAGCACTATAAAATGGTGACGCCCCAAGAAGAGCACTAAGTAGGGTAGAGGTCAGAGGTCAAACTGGGGTGTTAGAGCTACATCGTTTCTGGAGAAAAAAAAACGACATCTTTCCATTGGGTTCATGTAGCGTGAACTAATAGGAAGTTGGTAACCCATATTACTCAATGTACTCAGCTAATGGTGCAACTTCACATACATTACCGTTGCTTATCAGAACGCTTACTTTAACTTAACCATCTTTAACTTAACACCTAAACTAACTATCTCTAACCTAACATCTAAACCAACCATCTCAAACCTAATACCTAAACTAATCACCTGTAACCTTATACCTAAACTAACCATCTTTAACCTAATACCTAAAATAACCATCTCTAACCCAACATCTAAATTTAACCATCTTTAACCCTATACCTAAACTAACCGTCTCTAAGCAAATACCTTAGTACTAGGAGTTACCTAACCTGATAGTCCACATCTTCCTCAAACTATGCAGCACAACAAATGTAAGCGGAGAAGACAGGAGTGGCGGGGCGTGGAGGACATAGCTCTGTGTGCACAATACGACTATCTCTAACCCTCAAACACAACCCTGAATGGTTTCCACTGAGACCTGAAAGACTACTTACGTCACATCAAGATAACAAGTGTTGGAAAAACACAGAAACCTTAAATCATCCTAATCGTGTCCGTTGTCCAAACGCAATGGTGACGCAGCTAGCATTTTGACTCTTTAACCTAGACTAGACCCTACCTTATTCCTGTACTAATCCACCCTACTGGTATTACCGAAGCCTAATTATTACTAACAATCCCTAACTAGTATTAACCAGTACCAACTAACCCACCTGTATTAACCTACACTAGCATGAACTAACCCTGACTAGTACTTACCATACCAGTACTAACTAACCCTGTACCAGTACTGATCAAACATATACCAGTAGTAACCAACCCTAACTAGCATTAACCAACCTCACCTGTATTAATTAACCCTTACCGGCATTGGTGGAATTATCCTCGCTCAGGGACCGTGCGTCGAGTGACTGGGGAGTTTCGGTGGAGTTCTGCGGCTCCTGCGGCTCCGTCTCCACCGGGGTCTTCTTGCGGTAGACCTTGAACTGTGTGCTGGGCTGGAGGAGACACACGTCCCGGCCGTCCTGCAGGCAGCTGACCAGCTGGCACTCCGGGGTTCCGTCCGCCGGGGTGCCGATCACAGCGAGCTGGCAGTCGGTCTCGGAGCAGCACGCCATCTGGCAGTGCTCCATGTCACGCACGTCGCTGAGCACCGACAGTTGTCGTGCCCCGGCGTCCAGGGATCGGGGGTCGAGACCTTGCGCCGTGTCCATTTCCCAATCCCAGTCGCACACCTGACTGCTGGTACTCTGGAAGAGAACCAGAACCATTAAGACCCAAAGTCCACGGAGACCCATTGCTTTCTTGTAGATGTAGGTTTTCTCCTTTCAGCCGTCAGCAAGACTCGTGATCGAAAAGAGGTTTAGACTAAAACACTTCCTTGTTTGGGGACCTTTTGTTGTCTGATGAAAAAAAACACCTCCCCGGAACTCTCAAGGTGAAGCTTTGGCCCCTCCCACACACACACACACACACACACACACACACACACACACACACACACACACACACACACACACACACACACACACACACACACACACACACACACACACAAACACACACGTTGCCAGCTCTACAGTAAAGGGTTAAACGTTCTCTTGTTGATTACAGAGCGATGTGAACGAATAAACGGTAGTTTGGCCTCTTCAGGTGTTCAACACGCAGTTCATCGGAACTGCGTTATATTCATCCATCATATCAGACTAGTAGGCCTATATCAGGTTCTATTGTATGCACATTGTGTTTAGAATATATATTTCAACGTTTATAAAAATATATTCATTAGTCATTTGTTTCTCTTCTTGGATTTAGTGTCTTTTGTACTAACTATTTAACTCTCTCTCTAGCTCTCTCTCTCTCTCTCTCTCTCTCTCTCTCAATCTCAATCTCAATTCAATTAAAAAGGGTTTAACTGGTATGGATTATTTCTTTTTCAAAGGAAGTGTGAAATCAAAACCAAACAGTTATGTATAATTAAATATAGAATAAAGAAATGTAAAAACAGAGCTGTGCAACAATGCAATAAAATAATTAGTATTATATATTTATATTATTAGTACATTAGTAAATTCACTACAAAATACAAACAGCAAAATGGTGCTTTTATATATATACAAGTAGAAATAACTTTAAGTAAAAGAAAAAATCCATGTATAGGGGGGATGGCTTATGTCATACCTCTTTTATGTCCTGCCCCCTTTTACAGAACCCCCATTCACACACACACACACACACACACACACACACACACACACACACACACACACACACACACACTCACACACACGCACACACGCACACACGCACGTACACACACACACACACACACACACACGCACACACGCACGTACACACACACACACACACACACACACACACATACATTAATGTGGTTTTGTTTGTGTTCAGTAAATCTGGACCATGATGCTAGCCGATGCTAGCCAATGTTCTGTTGTGCCGAAGGAGGAAGTGATGTCAGAGGAAGTGAACATGGACAAACTCCTCAACCTAAAGACCAAGCGAAGACACATAGACTACAGGTACCTGTCTTACTGTCTGTCCACCTCTATGTCAGTCAGTCTGTCTGTCTACTTGTCTACCTGCCTGTCTATCTGTGTGTCTGTGTACCTGTATGTCTATCTGTCTGTGTACCTGTCTGTCTATCTGTCTGTCTACCTGTCTGTGTATCTGTCTGTCTATCTGTATGTCTTTCTCCTGGTCTGTATGTCTGTCTTTCTGTCTGTCTGACTACCTGTCTGTTTATCTACCTGTCTGTCTCTCTGTCTGCCTGTCTGTCTGTCTCTCTTTCTGTATGTCTACCTGTCTGTTTCTCTGTCTACCTGTCTGTCTCTATTTACCAGTCAGTTTATTTTACAGGGCATTCTACAATATAGAGGTAACACACACACACACACACACACACACACACACACACACACACACACACACACACACACACACACACACACACACACACACAGTGCATGCAAAGGCTTTAAAGTGTTATGGATGGATTTTGTGGCCACTTATTACCAGGTTACCATAGTGACCAAGTAAACACAGTAACAAGTATGTTCACCCGTTAACCTGGTTACTCTGCATTATCTGGACTTTCTCTCTCTCTCTCTCTCTCTCCCTCTCTCTCTGTATATCTCTCTTTCTCTCTGTATATCTCTCTCCCTCTCTCTCTCTGTATCTCTATATCTCTCTCCCTCCCCCACCTTCTGTAACACCACTCATTACACACACACACACACACACACACACACACACACACACACACACACACACACACACACAGGGATAATGTGTCGTTAATAAACATTTGTCTAATGTATCGTTGTTGTTGTTGTTGTTGTTGGTGTTGTTGTTGTTTAATCCCAGATCATGTGACACTAGAGCTCATCTTTCCTCTAGACTTCCTGAAAACAGACGTAGGATCAGATAGACAAGTCTTACTGGATCGTCAATAAATGGAGGAGACAGACAGGTCTGACTGGATCGTCAATAAATGGAGTAGACGGACAGGTCTGACTAGATCGTCAAGAAATGGAGGAGACGGACAGGTCTGACTGGATTATTGACCTCCAGTGACAAAATGGTTCAGGGAATATACTGTATTCTACTTAGTGCAACAATTAAAATAACATGCAAAAGGAGATACAATTTTAAATCAGAAATGCATCCAATTAAAATGTCTCCACGGTAAAAAGTGTCTGAATAAGAACAGTTTTCTCCTCGCTCAGGGACTGTGCGTTGAGAGTCTGTGGTGGAGTTCTGCTCCTCCATCTGCTCCTTCACCTGTTCCTCCTCACCCTGACCCTTACCATTTAACGATACAATTTGATGAAGTGGAAGTGAAGGTTGTGCTCCAGCTGCCCGTTAGGGGGCAGCAGAGGACATCCGAGTTAGAGCAGCTCTTCTAGAAGCTGGAGGAAGTTATGATCTGTAAAGATGATGTTTATGTTTTCACTATTAAAACTCTTCTGTCTGCACATATAACCAGTTCTACTATATCAGATCAGGGTTCTCCCTACGGAGGCCTATGCTGGTGTGTGTGTGTGTGTGTGTGTGTGTGTGTGTGTGTGTGTGTGTGTGTGTGTGTGTGTGTGTGTGTGTGTGTGTGTGTTTGTGTGTGTGTATACTATCAACATGTGTTTGGTGGGTAAACAGTCAGCTACGTCAGCTTGATGGACACAAAATAACACTCAGCCTATAAAACCTCCAGAGATCATTTTAACACCTTAACTCTAGTCTCACAAATCAGACTTCAGGTTAATATTTAAAGTCTGATGGCAGAAGAGCTCAAATCTCGGTGAACGAGGCGTTTCTATGTATGTTTCGACCAATCAATTAGCTGAAAGCGGGGATCTGTAAGTGTTTGATTGGCTTTTAACAGTGAACACTTAGGACAGCACTAGTAAACAGTAAAAAAAAAGAAAATAAAAAGGTTTCTGTACATTTAAGAAATAAACATTAAATCCCCTTCTGAAAGCTTCATCCACTCGTGCAATTTAGTTCTTTAGTTCACACTCTCTCTCTCACACACACACACACAAACACACACTCTCTCTCTCTCACACACACACACACACACACACATACACACACACACGTACAGCCTGGACAGACAGATGGCCAAGTCTTGAACGGACAGATTATATCTTCACATCAAAACAGGTAAGCAATGTGTGTTTCATTTGTGGGTTCCGGTGTGTGTGTGTGTGTGTGTGTTCAGATATTAACTATACTATAACTATAACTATACTATAACAATACTATAACTATAACTTTATTGTGTGTAGCTCTTACTGTATTCCACATTTCAACACTATCAGCACTTAAGTCACTTTTTGTACATAATTTAGTTCTATCATCACAGCCTCACAACTATCCTCACGGCTATTATCATGTCTAGCATCATAACTAGCATCACGGCTAGCATCATAACTAGCATCGTGGCTAGAATTATGGCTAGCATCACAACTATCAGTATCCATATCTGTGTCCACATGGCTGCAACAAGACAGACTTTATGTTGCATTAGAAAAATGTAAGCGTATGTATAAAACTCAACACAGTTAAGATGAGGTATTAGGTTAGAATTAAGGTTTGGGTTCCCATGATAACAGTGGTGGGCCATGACTGGATAGAAGCAGTGAGAAGAGTGATTCGAATTGCAGAAGCAAACCATTTAAAATATATCAGTTATGTGGTTGTCTACTTAAATGACAGAATATGTAACTCAAATATGAAACCACCCCAAACACATGTGGGGGGTAATATATAGTTTGAGGGGTAATGTATCGGTTGAGGGGTATTGTATTAGTGTGAGGGGTATTGTATTAGTGTGAGGGGTAATGTATCGGTTGAGGGTTAATGTATTGGTTGAGGGGTAATGTATTAGTGTGAAGGGTAATGTATTAGTGTGAAGGGTAATGTATTAGTGTGAGGGGTAATGTATTGGTTGAGGGGTAATGTATTAGTGTGAGGGGTAACGTGGGTTGTCCTGTCAGACAGGAATGTTTAGTGTTTTTGAGAAGAGTTTGTTTAGATACGACTGGATGGAAGTCTTGACTTATCGACACTCCATTCTGACACACACACACACACACACACACACACACACACACACACACACACACACACACACACACACACACACACACACACACACACACACACACACACACACACACACACACACACACACACACACACACACACACACACACACACACACACACACACACACACACACACACACACACACACACGGCAACCAACGTTTATATAATCATATTTAATCTCTAGGTACAATAAATCCTATTTCAGATTAATTGCTCCGACAGAAAGCCGCAACAATCATTTGAACAAAATATACACTCATGTCCCCAAAACCAGACATCAATATGGCGAATGCGGTTATTGTAGTGTCATCACGCTGACACAGCCCGAATGGATAGGGTGTCACGGGCTCGGAGGCTGGGTTAGGGTTAGAGCTCGGACTCGGGTTAGGGTTGGAGCTCGGAGGCTGGTCCATGTGCGGGATGACCTTGGGAAGAACCGCCCACCGCTAGTTGAAGTTCTTCCACGGCTGCCGTGGTGAACAGAGCCCCGCGTCGCGCCGCTCCGCCGCGTCTCCTCCAAACCTCTCACTGCAGCCGGACTTAAGAGACATCGTGTTCAAACGCTTTTCAGTCTTTTTTCTCTCTTTTCCGATCAAAGTTCTCTATCGATCTGTCTTACTGTCTGTCCGTTCCACCCTGGCTTTCTTTTTTACTCTGTCACACACACACACCACACACCACACACCACACACCACACACACACACACACGAAGTTGATCATTAGTAGTTTCCAGCAGATTTTCAGACATCTTCAGATATCTCTGGTAGAGCGACATCGGAGGAACGAGGAACTGGAGACAGAGAGAGAGGGAGACAGAAATAAAGACAAAGAGAGACAGAGAGTGAGGGACACAAAGAGTGGGATGTTATCATTTGTGTAGTCTGTTCCATATACCAGATGCCACTAGAAGGAAGGAATATCTTAATTTTGTTTCTGTTTAGTTCTCTGAAAGTAGCGTATGGATCCATATTTCCGCCTACTAAGAATGTGTTCAATGTGAATTGAATGTGTGTTTTTGTAGGCCTACATCTATTCTTCTTGATGTTCAGTGTGGCTGTTTTACCAATAAAGATTGCATTCATGTGAACAAAACATTCTTCAACAATCATCTGTATTAATTTGATAAATGAATATTGCCTATTGGTAAAACAGCCAAACATAACAGACATTAAATTCACACTGAACATTGAACACAGTCTTAGTAGGCGGAAATATGGATCCATACGCTACTTTCTGAGAACTAAATGGAGACAAAACGTGGTGATCTAATTGAAAATAATGGTTAGTCTGCAGTGTATTACTGAATTGAACATGGATTAAACACCCGATATAGCCTAAGTCCACATAGTGTAGTGAAGTGAATGCACAGCGCGAACGATAGAAAGTTTGTTAATAGACTGGTGTGGTCTGACTTTGGTTATCGTTGATTGGGTGAAGAAGGTTCATAATTAATGAGAATCAAGAGGAGGTGCTCATTTGATTTATGAAAACACCATCCAAAATGGCGTCTTTTACACCGTTGTAGAGTTGAGGAAAAGCGGTGTAAAAGACAGCGTTTTGAACCACAAAGATGCATTCATTTTGACCCATTTGGCCTTTCATGTGTGCGTGCGCGCATATGCATTAGTTCACTATACCGGTCAGACAGCCTACATACGGTTACATGGAACCCACACCCAACCCTAACCCTCACACAAACCTAACACACCAAACCCTAACCCTCACACAAACCTAACCCACACACAAACCAACCCTAATCCTAACAGAGCCCTAACCCTCACAAAAACCTAACCCACACCCAACCCTCACACAAACCAACCCTCACCCAACCCTAATCCTAACAGAACCCTAATCCTCACACAACCCTAACCCTCATACAACACAACACACATCTGGATGTTCTGGTTCCTTACCAGAACAAACTGTCTCCATAACAACGTTCTTTATCTCCTTTAGAACTAGTTTCTTTACATGCAAATCTCTCTCTACATAGACATATCTATCGATCGATCGGACTCATGTAAGAGTGGACGGCAGTATGCACAAAGCTACTGCTGCTTTACCTACTGCGACGTGTGTGTTAGCATAGCATCTGATATAGCCACGTTGGGCTTGTTCCTACAACATCATAACTCCTCCAGAATCTTTGTGTGTTACCTGTGACCCCCTGGCAAGCAGTCTCACACTCCTGCAGACTCTTGAAGTTGTTTCCGTTGTTTCCACAGCCTCCGTAGATGAAGCTCTTACAGCTCTGGGTGGTCACGTCATAGTAGAACCGTGGGACGAACGCCTCACAGAAACCCACCTTCTTAGGCCTCCTGCACTGATCTGAGAGAGAGAGCGAGAGAGAGTGACTACAGATACAAACGCACTTCCAAAACTGCTAGCAGAAAGACAGCATAGAACCCATCTTCATTGGCCTCCTGCAGTGATCTAAGATAAAATCACTACGCCTGCACCCTGCGAACATCCTCAGTCATGGGGACGTGTTGCTAGCCCCTGGGAGGACAGAACGGTCGGACTGTGTCCTGGATGGAGGTGTGTTAGGGTTAGGTCAGTGGGCCGGAACCGTGTTGCCAGTGCAGGGTGCGGAGGAGTGGTGTATTGGGGACGAACTTGGGTAGGTTAAAGACCAGCCGGGCTGCTGCATTCTGGTACCACACGGTAACCAGATCATGAAGTGACTGTTTACAGACAATCTCTGTAAACAGTCCTTGTTCACTTAACTTACGTAGTGGACACTACATAGTACACTATTTAGGGAACAAGTATAGGGGGAATTCGGACACAAATTATGCTTCGGAAATGTATCGGCATGACGTGTAACAAGCAGACCCGTGTTAGATATTTCTCCTTGACAGTTCATTTGTATAAAGAACCAGTATGTGCCTGACCACCTCTATGGATGAATGGGATGACATGGGAAACCATTTTGCATCATGGGATATCACCTGCAAATAAGTGTGCATCAGTTGTAAACATAGAGTATGGTGCCGTATTGAGTAGTTCACTATGTGGGGGACTAGAATTGTACACTCAAATTTCAGACAGCACTATAAAATGGTGACGCCCCAAGAAGAGCACTAAGTAGGGTAGAGGTCAGAGGTCAAACTGGGGTGTTAGAGCTACATCGTTTCTGGAGAAAAAAAAAACGACATCTTTCCATTGGGTTCATGTAGCGTGAACTAATAGGAAGTTGGTAACCCATATTACTCAATGTACTCAGCTAATGGTGCAACTTCACATACATTTCCGTTGCTTATCAGAACGCTTACTTTAACTTAACCATCTTTAACTTAACACCTAAACTAACTATCTCTAACCTAACATCTAAACCAACCATCTCAAACCTAATACCTAAACTAATCACCTGTAACCTTATAGCTAAACTAACCATCTTTAACCTAATACCTTAAATAACCATCTCTAACCCAACATCTAAACTTAACCATCTTTAACCCTATACCTAAACCTAACCGTCTCTAAGCAAATACCTTAGTACTAGGAGTTACTTAACCTGATAGTCCACATCTTCCTCAAACTATGCAGCACATAGCTCTGTGTGCACAATACGACTATCTCTAACCCTCAAACACAACCCTGAATGGTTTCCACTGAGACCTGAAAGACTACTTACGTCACATCAATATAACAAGTGTTGGAAAAACACAGAAACCTTAAATCATCCTAAGCGTGTCCGTTGTCCAAACGCAATGGTGAAGCAGCTAGCATTTTGACTCTTTAACCTAGACTAGACCCTACCTTATTCCTGTACTAATCCACCCTACTGGTATTACCTAAGCCTAATTATTACTAACAATCCCTAACTAGTATTAACCAGTACCAACCAACCCACCTGTATTAACCTACACTAGCATGAACTAACCCTGACTAGTACTTACCATACCAGTACTAACTAACCCTGTACCAGTACTGATCAAACATATACCAGTAGTAACCAACCCTAACTAGCATTAACCAACCTCACCTGTATTAATTAACCCTTACCGGCATTGGTGGAATTATCCTCGCTCAGGGACCGTGCGTCGAGTGACTGTGGAGTTTCGGTGGAGTTCTGCGGCTCCTGCGGCTCCGTCTCCACCGGGGTCTTCTTGCGGTAGACCTTGAACTGTGTGCTGGGCTGGAGGAGACACACGTCCCGGCCGTCCTGCAGGCAGCTGACCAGCTGGCACTCCGGGGTTCCGTCCGCCGGGGTGCCGATCACAGCGAGCTGGCAGGCGGTCTCGGAGCAGCACGCCTTCTGGCAGTGCTCTATGTCACGCACGTCGCTGAGCACCGGCAGTTGTCGTGCCCCGGCGTCCAGGGATCGGGGGTCGAGACCTTGCGCCGTGTCCATTTCCCAATCCCAGTCGCACACCTGACTGCTGGTACTCTGGAAGAGAACCATAACCATGACGACCCAAACTCCACGGAGACCCATTGCTTTCTTGTAGATGTAGGTTTTCTCCTTTCAGCCGTCAGCAAGACTCGTGATCAAAAAGAGGTTTAGACTGTAACACTTCCTTGTTTGGGGACCTTTTATTGTCTGTTGAAAAAAAAACACCTCCCCGGAACTCTCAAGGTGAAGCTTTGGCCCCTCCCACACACACACACACACACACACACACACACACACACACACACACACACACACACACACACACACACACACACACACACACACACACACACACACACACACACACACACACACACACACACACACACACACACACACACACACACACACACACACACACACACACACACACACACACACACACACACACACACACACACACACGGCAACCAACGTTTATATAATCATATTTAATCTCTAGGTACAATAAATCCTATTTCAGATTAATTGCTCCGACAGAAAGCCGCAACAATCATTTGAACAAAATATACACTCATGTCCCCAAAACCAGACATCAATATGGCGAATGCGGTTATTGTAGTGTCATCACGCTGACACAGCCCGAATGGATAGGGTGTCACGGGCTCGGAGGCTGGGTTAGGGTTAGAGCTCGGACTCGGGTTAGGGTTGGAGCTCGGAGGCTGGTCCATGTGCGGGATGACCTTGGGAAGAACCGCCCACCGCTAGTTGAAGTTCTTCCACGGCTGCCGTGGTGAACAGAGCCCCGCGTCGCGCCGCTCCGCCGCGTCTCCTCCAAACCTCTCACTGCAGCCGGACTTAAGAGACATCGTGTTCAAACGCTTTTCAGTCTTTTTTCTCTCTTTTCCGATCAAAGTTCTCTATCGATCTGTCTTACTGTCTGTCCGTTCCACCCTGGCTTTCTTTTTTACTCTGTCACACACACACACCACACACCACACACCACACACCACACACACACCACACACACACACACACGAAGTTGATCATTAGTAGTTTCCAGCAGATTTTCAGACATCTTCAGATATCTCTGGTAGAGCGACATCGGAGGAACGAGGAACTGGAGACAGAGAGAGAGGGAGACAGAAATAAAGACAAAGAGAGACAGAGAGTGAGGGACACAAAGAGTGGGATGTTATCATTTGTGTAGTCTGTTCCATATACCAGATGCCACTAGAAGGAAGGAATATCTTAATTTTGTTTCTGTTTAGTTCTCTGAAAGTAGCGTATGGATCCATATTTCCGCCTACTAAGAATGTGTTCAATGTGAATTGAATGTGTGTTTTTGTAGGCCTACATCTATTCTTCTTGATGTTCAGTGTGGCTGTTTTACCAATAAAGATTGCATTCATGTGAACAAAACATTCTTCAACAATCATCTGTATTAATTTGATAAATGAATATTGCCTATTGGTAAAACAGCCAAACATAACAGACATTAAATTCACACTGAACATTGAACACAGTCTTAGTAGGCGGAAATATGGATCCATACGCTACTTTCTGAGAACTAAATGGAGACAAAACGTGGTGATCTAATTGAAAATAATGGTTAGTCTGCAGTGTATTACTGAATTGAACATGGATTAAACACCCGATATAGCCTAAGTCCACATAGTGTAGTGAAGTGAATGCACAGCGCGAACGATAGAAAGTTTGTTAATAGACTGGTGTGGTCTGACTTTGGTTATCGTTGATTGGGTGAAGAAGGTTCATAATTAATGAGAATCAAGAGGAGGTGCTCATTTGATTTATGAAAACACCATCCAAAATGGCGTCTTTTACACCGTTGTAGAGTTGAGGAAAAGCGGTGTAAAAGACAGCGTTTTGAACCACAAAGATGCATTCATTTTGACCCATTTGGCCTTTCATGTGTGCGTGCGCGCATATGCATTAGTTCACTATACCGGTCAGACAGCCTACATACGGTTACATGGAACCCACACCCAACCCTAACCCTCACACAAACCTAACACACCAAACCCTAACCCTCACACAAACCTAACCCACACACAAACCAACCCTAATCCTAACAGAGCCCTAACCCTCACAAAAACCTAACCCACACCCAACCCTCACACAAACCAACCCTCACCCAACCCTAATCCTAACAGAACCCTAATCCTCACACAACCCTAACCCTCATACAACACAACACACATCTGGATGTTCTGGTTCCTTACCAGAACAAACTGTCTCCATAACAACGTTCTTTATCTCCTTTAGAACTAGTTTCTTTACATGCAAATCTCTCTCTACATAGACATATCTATCGATCGATCGGACTCATGTAAGAGTGGACGGCAGTATGCACAAAGCTACTGCTGCTTTACCTACTGCGACGTGTGTGTTAGCATAGCATCTGATATAGCCACGTTGGGCTTGTTCCTACAACATCATAACTCCTCCAGAATCTTTGTGTGTTACCTGTGACCCCCTGGCAAGCAGTCTCACACTCCTGCAGACTCTTGAAGTTGTTTCCGTTGTTTCCACAGCCTCCGTAGATGAAGCTCTTACAGCTCTGGGTGGTCACGTCATAGTAGAACCGTGGGACGAACGCCTCACAGAAACCCACCTTCTTAGGCCTCCTGCACTGATCTGAGAGAGAGAGCGAGAGAGAGTGACTACAGATACAAACGCACTTCCAAAACTGCTAGCAGAAAGACAGCATAGAACCCATCTTCATTGGCCTCCTGCAGTGATCTAAGATAAAATCACTACGCCTGCACCCTGCGAACATCCTCAGTCATGGGGACGTGTTGCTAGCCCCTGGGAGGACAGAACGGTCGGACTGTGTCCTGGATGGAGGTGTGTTAGGGTTAGGTCAGTGGGCCGGAACCGTGTTGCCAGTGCAGGGTGCGGAGGAGTGGTGTATTGGGGACGAACTTGGGTAGGTTAAAGACCAGCCGGGCTGCTGCATTCTGGTACCACACGGTAACCAGATCATGAAGTGACTGTTTACAGACAATCTCTGTAAACAGTCCTTGTTCACTTAACTTACGTAGTGGACACTACATAGTACACTATTTAGGGAACAAGTATAGGGGGAATTCGGACACAAATTATGCTTCGGAAATGTATCGGCATGACGTGTAACAAGCAGACCCGTGTTAGATATTTCTCCTTGACAGTTCATTTGTATAAAGAACCAGTATGTGCCTGACCACCTCTATGGATGAATGGGATGACATGGGAAACCATTTTGCATCATGGGATATCACCTGCAAATAAGTGTGCATCAGTTGTAAACATAGAGTATGGTGCCGTATTGAGTAGTTCACTATGTGGGGGACTAGAATTGTACACTCAAATTTCAGACAGCACTATAAAATGGTGACGCCCCAAGAAGAGCACTAAGTAGGGTAGAGGTCAGAGGTCAAACTGGGGTGTTAGAGCTACATCGTTTCTGGAGAAAAAAAAAACGACATCTTTCCATTGGGTTCATGTAGCGTGAACTAATAGGAAGTTGGTAACCCATATTACTCAATGTACTCAGCTAATGGTGCAACTTCACATACATTTCCGTTGCTTATCAGAACGCTTACTTTAACTTAACCATCTTTAACTTAACACCTAAACTAACTATCTCTAACCTAACATCTAAACCAACCATCTCAAACCTAATACCTAAACTAATCACCTGTAACCTTATAGCTAAACTAACCATCTTTAACCTAATACCTTAAATAACCATCTCTAACCCAACATCTAAACTTAACCATCTTTAACCCTATACCTAAACTAACCGTCTCTAAGCAAATACCTTAGTACTAGGAGTTACTTAACCTGATAGTCCACATCTTCCTCAAACTATGCAGCACATAGCTCTGTGTGCACAATACGACTATCTCTAACCCTCAAACACAACCCTGAATGGTTTCCACTGAGACCTGAAAGACTACTTACGTCACATCAATATAACAAGTGTTGGAAAAACACAGAAACCTTAAATCATCCTAAGCGTGTCCGTTGTCCAAACGCAATGGTGAAGCAGCTAGCATTTTGACTCTTTAACCTAGACTAGACCCTACCTTATTCCTGTACTAATCCACCCTACTGGTATTACCTAAGCCTAATTATTACTAACAATCCCTAACTAGTATTAACCAGTACCAACCAACCCACCTGTATTAACCTACACTAGCATGAACTAACCCTGACTAGTACTTACCATACCAGTACTAACTAACCCTGTACCAGTACTGATCAAACATATACCAGTAGTAACCAACCCTAACTAGCATTAACCAACCTCACCTGTATTAATTAACCCTTACCGGCATTGGTGGAATTATCCTCGCTCAGGGACCGTGCGTCGAGTGACTGTGGAGTTTCGGTGGAGTTCTGCGGCTCCTGCGGCTCCGTCTCCACCGGGGTCTTCTTGCGGTAGACCTTGAACTGTGTGCTGGGCTGGAGGAGACACACGTCCCGGCCGTCCTGCAGGCAGCTGACCAGCTGGCACTCCGGGGTTCCGTCCGCCGGGGTGCCGATCACAGCGAGCTGGCAGGCGGTCTCGGAGCAGCACGCCTTCTGGCAGTGCTCTATGTCACGCACGTCGCTGAGCACCGGCAGTTGTCGTGCCCCGGCGTCCAGGGATCGGGGGTCGAGACCTTGCGCCGTGTCCATTTCCCAATCCCAGTCGCACACCTGACTGCTGGTACTCTGGAAGAGAACCATAACCATGACGACCCAAACTCCACGGAGACCCATTGCTTTCTTGTAGATGTAGGTTTTCTCCTTTCAGCCGTCAGCAAGACTCGTGATCAAAAAGAGGTTTAGACTGTAACACTTCCTTGTTTGGGGACCTTTTATTGTCTGTTGAAAAAAAAACACCTCCCCGGAACTCTCAAGGTGAAGCTTTGGCCCCTCCCACACACACACACACACACACACACACACACACACACACACACACACACACACACACACACACACACACACACACACACACACACACACACACACACACACACACACGCACAAAGCAAATTTCTTTTTCAAAGCAAGTGTGAAATCAAAACCAAACTGTTATGTATAATTAAATATAGAATAAAGAAATGTGTAAACAGAGCTGTGCAACAATGCAATAAAATAATTAGTATTATATATTTATATTATTAGTATATTAGTAAATTCACTACAAAATACAAACAGCAAAATGGTGCTGTTATATATACACAAGTAGAAATAACTTGAAGTAAAAGAAAAAATCCATGTATAGGGGGGATGGCTTATGTCATACCTCTTTTATGTCCTGCCCCCTTTTACAGAACCCCCATTCACACACACACACACACACACACACACACACACACACACACACACACATACATTAATGTGGTTTTGTTTGTGTTCAGTAAATCTGGACCATGATGCTAGCCGATGCTAGCCAATGTTCTGTTGTGCCGAAGGAGGAAGTGATGTCAGAGGAAGTGAACATGGACAAACTCCTCAACCTAAAGACCAAGCGAAGACACATAGACTACAGGTACCTGTCTTACTGTCTGTCCGTCTATCTGTCCGTCTGTCTGCCTCTCTATCTGTCCATCGGTCTGTCCACCTCTATGTCAGTCTGTCTGTCTGTCTACTTGTCTACCTGCCTTTCTATCTGTGTGTCTGTGTACCTGTATGTCTATCTGTCTGTGTACCTGTCTGTCTATCTGTCTGTCTACCTGTCTGTGTATCTGTCTGTCTATCTGTCTGTGTATCTGTCTGTCTATCTGTATGTATTTCTCTTGGTCTGTATGTCTGTCTTTCTGTCTGTCTGACTACCTGTCTGTTTATCTACCTGTCTGTCTCTCTGTCTGCCTGTCTGTCTGTCTCTCTTTCTGTATGTCTACCTGTCTGTTTCTCTGTCTGTCTGTTCGTCTGTCTCTATTTACCAGTCAGTTTATTTTACAGGGCATTCTACAATATAGAGGTAACACACACACACACACACACACACACACACACACACACACACACACACACACACACACACACACACACACAGTGCATGCAAAGGCTTTAAAGTGTTATGGATGGATTTTGTGGCCACTTATTACCAGGTTACCATAGTGACCAAGTAAACACAGTAACAAGTATGTTCACCCATTAACCTGGTTACTCTGCATTATCTGGACTTTCTCTCTCTCTCTCTCTCTCTCTCTCTCTCCCTCTCTCTCTCTGTATATCTCTCTTTCTTTCTGTATTTCTCTCTCCCTCTCTCTCTCTGTATCTCTCTGTATCTTTATATCTCTCTCCCTCCCCCACCTTCTGTAACACCACTCATTGCACACTCACACACACACACACGCACACACACGCACACACACACACACACACACACACACACACACACACACACACACACAGGGATAATGTGTCGTTAATAAACATTTGTCTAATGTATCGTTGTTGTTATTGTTGTTGTTGGTGTTGTTGTTTAATCCCAGATCACGTGACACTAGAGCTCATCTTTCCTCTAGACTTCCTGAAAACAGACGTAGGATCAGACAGACAAGTCTTACTGGATCGTCAATAAATGGAGGAGACAGACAGGTCTGACTGGATCGTCAATAAATGGAGTAGACGGACAGATCTGACTAGATCGTCAATAAATGGATGAGACGGACAGGTCTGACTGGATTATTGACCTCCAGTGACCAAATGGTTCAGGGAATATACTGTATTCTACTTAGTACAACAATTAAAATAACATGCAAAAGGAGATACAATTTTCAATCACAAATGCATCAAATTAAAATGTCTCCAAGGTAAAGTGTCTGAATAAGAACAGTTTTCTCCTCGCTCAGGGACTGTGCGTTGAGAGTATGTGGTGGAGTTCTGCTCCTCCTTCTGCTCCTCCTTCTGCTCCTCCTTCTGCTCCTCCTTCTGCTCCTCCTCCTGTTCCTCCTCACCCTGACCCTTACCATTTAACGATACAATTTGATGAAGTGGAAATGAAGGTTGTGCTCCAGCTGCCCGTTAGGGAGCAGCAGAGGACATCCGAGTTAGAGCAGCTCTTCTAGAAGCTGGAGGAAGTTATGATCTGTAAAGATGATGTTTATGTTTTCACTATTAAAACTCTTCTGTCTGCACATATAAACAGTTCTTCTATATCAGATCAGGGTTCTCCCTACGGAGGCATGTGTCGGTGTGTGTGTGTGTGTGTGTGTGTGTGTGTGTGTGTGTGTGTGTGGTTGTGTGTGTGTGTGTGTGTGTGTGTGTGTGTGTGTGTGTGTGTGTGTGTGTGTGTGTGTGTGTGTTTGTGTGTGTGTATACTATCAACATGTGTTTGGTGGGTAAACAGTCAGCTACGTCAGCTTGATGGACACAAAATAACACTCAGCCTATAAAACCTCCAGAGATCATTTGAACACCTTAACTCTAGTCTCACAAATCAGACTTCAGGTTAATATTTAAAGTCTGATGGCTTCATGTATGTTTCGACCAATCAATTAGCTGAAAGCGGGGATCTGTAAGTGTTTGATTGGCTTTTAACAGTGAACACTTAGGACAGCACTAGTAAACAGTAAAAAAATAAATATAAGAAATAAACATATTAAATCCCCTTCTGAAAGCTTCATCCACTCGTGCAATTTAGTTTCTCTTCAGTAGAATATCTTGTAATGAAACAGGACCCAAGGCTTAACTCTGTCCCCTTCAGTTGTTGGTTCCTGGCCCAGGTTCTGTGCCATCTCCCCCCAAAAGTTCTGCTGTAACATAGTAGGATTGCTGGATCAGAAGTTCTGCTATAACATAGTAGGAGTGCTGAATCCCAGATTACATAACCCTAATCTAACCCCGGAATTTACCTGTACTCTAACCACTAATCCCTAACCCCTGACCCTGACCTCTAACTTCTAACCTCTAACTCCTAACCCATTAGCCCTAACCCATAACCATAACCTACAACCTCTAACCCCTTGCATCTTACCCGTAAACTTCAACTTCTGTCCTCTAATTCCCAACATCCAACCCCTAACATCTAATCACTGACCTCTTGACCTTAACCTCTAACCACTAACCACTAACCACTAACCACTAACCACTAACCACTAACCTCTTACCCCTAACCTCCAACCTCTAACCCCTAACCTCTTACCCTTAACCTCTAACCCTTTCACCCTTAACCTTTTACCTCTTACTGCTTACCGCTTACCTCTTACCATTAACCTTTAACTTCTGTCCTCTAATTCCTACAACTAACCCCTAACATCTAACCACTGATCTCTGGACCTTAACCTGTACCTCTAACCAAAACTCCCCTAATCAGCAAGAGAACATAGGTACCACACACACACACACACACACACACACACACACACACACACAGGCTACAATGTGTTCCTGACCTCGCCCCTGCATGTCCTGCCATCTCCGCTGGGAGGGGAGGGAGAGGAGTGATTAATTTGTTGTGAGCGTTCCTCACCAAATTTCAGAACTTGACACATCTTCTCTTCAGACTGTGATTGGTCTGCTTTTTCTGTGACCTCACACATGCTTCTAAGTGTAGATCATCTGCAGGGGAGTGGGGAGAGGAGAGGAGAGGAGAGGAGAGGAGAGGAGAGGAGAGGAGAGGAGAGGAGAGGAGAGGAGAGGAGAGGAGAGGAGAGGAGAGGAGAGGAGAGGAGAGGAGAGGAGAGGAGAGGAGAGGAGACAAGGAGTGGGGAGAGGAGAGGAGAGGAGAGGAGAGGAGAGGAGAGGAGAGGAGAGGAGAGGAGAGGAGAGGAGAGGAGAGGAGAGGAGAGGAGAGGAGAGGAGAGGAGAGGAGAGGAGGAGTGGGGAGAGGAGAGGAGAGGAGAGGAGAGGAGAGGAGAGGAGAGGAGAGGAGAGGAGAGGAGAGGAGAGGAGAGGAGAGGAGAGGAGAGGAGAGGAGAGGAGAGGAGAGGAGAGGAGAGGAGAGGAGAGGAGAGAGGAGAGATGAGAGGAGATTCGAAGAGTGTTACTGAGCAAGGCACTGAGATGCTGGTGTAACATCCAACTTCTGTAGTGCATGTGTGTGTATGTGGGAGTGTGTGTGTCCAGTGTGTATGTATCCGTGTGTGTGTGTGTGTGTGTCTTGCATGTGTGCGTGAGTCTGTGTGCGTGCATGTGTGTGTACGTGTGTGTGTGTGTGGGTCTGTGTGTGTGTGTGTGTGTGTGTGTGTGTTCGAGTCCGTGTGTGTGTGTGTGTATGTGCATGGGTGTGTGTGTCTGTGTGTGTACGTGTGTGTGTGTGTGTGCGTGTGTGTGTGTGTGAGTCCTTATGTGTGCATGTGTGTGTGTTTTTTTATGTGTGTGTGTGTACGTGTGCATGTGTGTGTGTGTGTGTGTGTGTGTGTGTGTGTGTGTGTGTGTGTGTGTGTGTGTGTGTGTGTGTGTGAGTATGTGTGTCCCACTAACAGAGGGTTAGGTGAGGGTGGAGGATGGAGGAGGAGCAAAGGAAGCAATGACCATTTCCTCCTGCTGGACTAATAGAAGCACCAGGAAGTGAGGAACAGTCCACCGCCGGGAGCTGATCGCTAACCACGCTAGCCACCCAAACCAGGCCAGCCACGCTAGCCACGCTAACCAGGCCAACCACGCTAGCCACGCTAACCAGGCCAACCAGGCTTACTGGGCTAACAAGGTCAACCACGCTGGACACGCTAACCAGGCTAACAAGGCCAACCAGGCTGACCTAAGCAGATGGAAGAAGAGATGGAGAAAACTGGGAGGAGGAGGAGGATGAGGAGAGGGATAGAGTGAAGTAGAGGAGAGATCTACAAAACACACACACACATACACACCCATACACACTCGCTCTCTCTCTCTCTCACACACACACACACACACACACACACTCTCTCTCTCTCTCTCTCTCTCACACACACACAAACACACACTCTCTCTCTCTCTCTCACACACACACACACACACACACACACACACACACACACACACACACACACAAACACACGTACAGCCTGGACAGACAGATGGCCAAGTCTTGAACGGACAGATTATATCTTCACATCAAAACAGGTAAGCAATGTGTGTTAAATTTGTTTTTTTCTGGTGTGTGTGTGTGTGTTCAGACATTAACTATACTATAACTATAACTATAACTATACTATAACTATACTATAACAATACTATAACTATAACTTTATTGTGTGTAGCTCTTACTGTATTCCACATTTCAACACTATCAGCACGTAAGTCACTTTTTGTACATAATTTAGTTATATCATCACAGCCTCACAACTATCCACACGGCTATTATCATGTCTAGCATCATAACTAGCATCACGGCTAGCATCATAACTAGCACCATGGCTAGAATTATGGCTAGCATCACAGCTATCAGTATCCATATCTGTGTCCACATGGCTGCAACAAGACAGACTTTATGTTGCATGGTGCATTAGAAAAATGTAAGCGTATGTATAAAACTCAACACAGTTAAGATTAGGTATTAGGTTAGAATTAAGGTTTGGGTTCCCATGATAACAGTGGTGGGCCATGACTGGATAGAAGCAGTGAGGAGAGTGATTCGAATTGCAGAAGCAAACCATTTAAAATATATCAGTTATGTGGTTGTCTACTTAAATGACAGAATATGTAACTCAAATATGAAACCACCCCAAACACATGTGGGGGGTAATATATAGTTTGAGGGGTAATGTATCGGTTGAGGGGTATTGTATTAGTGTGAGGGGTAATGTATTAGTGTGAGGGGTATTGTATTAGTGTGAGGGGTAATGTATTAGTGTGGGGGGTCATGTATTACTGTGAGGGGTAATGTATCGGTTGAGGGGTAATGTATTGGTTGAGGGGTAATGTATTGGTGTGAAGGGTAATGTATTAGTGTGAGGGGTAATGTATTGGTTGAGGGGTAATGTATTAGTGTGGGGGGTAATGTATTAGTGTGAGGGGTAACGTGGGTTGTCCTGTCAGACAGGAATGTTTAGTGTTTTTGAGAAGAGTTTGTTTAGATACGACTGGATGAAAGTCTTGACTTATCGACACTCCATTCTGTTTGATAAACACACACACACACACACACACACACACACACACACACACACACACACACACACACACACACACACACACACACGGCAACCAACGTTTATATAATCATATTTAATCTCTAGGTACAATAAATCCTATTTCAGATTAATTGCTCCGACAGAAAGCCGCAACAATCATTTGAACAAAATATACACTCATGTCCCCAAAACCAGACATCAATATGGCGAATGCGGTTATTGTAGTGTCATCACGCTGACACAGCCTGAATGGATAGGGTGTCACGGGCTCGGAGGCTGGGTTAGGGTTAGAGCTCGGACTCGGGTTAGGGTTGGAGCTCGGAGGCTGGTCCATGTGCGGGATGACCTTGGGAAGAACCGCCCACCGCTAGTTGAAGTTCTTCCACGGCTGCCGTGGTGCACAGAGCCCCGCGTCGCGCCGCTCCGCCGTGTCTCCTCCAAACCTCTCACTGCAGCCGGACTTAAGAGACATCGTGTTCAAACGCTTTTCAGTTTTTTTTCTTGTTGTCTTTTTTTCTTTCTTTTCCCCTTAGTTTTCACTTTTCTGAGTTTAACTGAGAGGTCTTCAAAATGTCTCCCGCAAGTAAGTCGCGCGTGTCCGTGCCTATGACTTTATTTTAGGTTGTTAAATAATATAATATAACATAATATAATATAATATATATGTAATATAATGTGGGGTGCAAAACGGTTACTGAGGATTTCATTCACTCAAGCGGTGCTTGAGCTTTATCAAAGTTCTCTATCGATCTGTCTTACTGTCTGTCTGTCTGTCAGTCTGTCTGTCTGTCTGTTCCACCCTGGCTTTCTTTTTTACTCTGTCACACACAGAAGCACACACACACACACATACGCGCGCACACACACACACACACACACACACACACACACACACACACACACACACACACACACACACACACACAAACACACATACATACATTCACACTCATACACACTCTCTCTCTCTCTCTCTCTCTCACACACACACACACACACACACACACACACACACACACACACACACACACACACACACACACACACACACACAAACACTTTAGACCTTACCCTTTTAAGGGTGGACACCAGTTAAAGTTCTACAGCAGTGATCAAGTTATATGAAAAACACACACACACACACACACACACACACACACACACACACACACACACACACACACACACACACACACACACACAGCTATTGTCATAAATGAAGTTGATCATTAGTAGTTTCCAGCAGATTTTCGGGGACATGTTGAGGACTGGAACACCTCTCTGTCCTAATGGGAACCAGATTCCGTCTGGGTAATCGGGAGTAGTCCAACAGGTTGGTCTGTTCTGGTCTGGTCTATTTTGTTCTGGTCTGTTCTGGTCTGGTCTGCCCTGGTCTGGTCCTGGTCCTGGTCCTGGTCCTGGTCCTGGTCCTGGTCCTGGTCCTGGTCCTGTTACTGTTCTTAGTCTAGTCTATTGTGGTATGGTCTGGTCTAGTCTGGTCTGATATGGTTTAGTCTAGTCGAGTCTAGTCTTGTCTAGTTTATTCTCGTCTGGTCTTGTTTGGTGTGTTCTGATGTGGTCTGGTCTTGTCTAGTGTAGTATAGTCTAGTCTGGTCTTGTTTGGTGTGTTCTTATCTGGTCTGGTCTTGTCTAGTGTGGTCTGGTCTGGTCTAGTCCTGGTCTTAGAGGGCTGAGAAGCACAGTCACCAGAGCTCAAAGACATCGCGGGAGCTCCACTGATCAGTGCTCTGACATGATCGATAGTCAATCAATAATCAAACACAATTCCCCTGGGTTGGTATCAGACCATCACAGTTCAAAGACCATCTATTGACACCCTGACTTCACTCAACTCATGTTTCATTATGTCAACATATCTCCAAGGGGCCCTCATGACCAGAGTTTTAGTATGTTTTACTGAGCCTGGCTCTCAGGGGCCCTCAGAACCAGAGTACTGGTATGTTCTACTGGCTTCCAGGGGCCCTCATTACCAAATAACTAGTATGTTTAACTGAGCCTGGCTTCCAGGGGCCGTCTTGACCGGAGAACTAGTATGCTTAACTGGCTCCCAGAGGCCCTCATGACCAGATGAATAGTGTGTTTTACTGAGGCTGGCTCCCAGGGTCCCTCGTGACCAGAGAACTAGTATGTTTAACTGGCTCCCAGGGGCCTTCATGACCAGAGTACTAGTATGTTTAACTGGTCCCTCACGTTGTGTTTGTGAATGTGAGAGCCCACTTAGCATTCCATTTATTTCTCAGCATTCGGCTGCCAGTAAAATTCTACTCAATGTGTAAACAAACCATCGATAGACTGGGTGTGCGCTTGTCTTTATGTGTGTGTGTGTGTGTGTGTGTGTGTTTGTGTGTGTGTATGTGTGTGTGTGTGTGTGTGTAAGTCAGAGGTTAAAAGTATCAGACCTCCTGACCTCTAGATAACTCTGATCATAGACGTGTGTCTGTGCGTGTTTCTAAACGTTAACATGAAACACATTTGTTAACACACACACACACACACACATCATTAGGTCGCCTCAGCTCTTCAATGAAGGCTAGCTGTGCTAGCTGTGCTAGCTGTGCTAATGGTGATGCGTAGGTAAAGAAAATCTGGTTGATTTAAAGGACACCGATAACAAGGAACATATTTAAAGTCTTACTCTGGACATTTACAATCAGCTGTCAAAATAATGTATTTTTTCCTGATGTCAAAACTGTGACGATTTGACCCATCCTACATACATACACACACACACACCCCCCCCCCCCCCCCCACACCCCCCCCCCCCACACACACACACACACACACACACACACACACACACACACACACACACACACACACACACACCCTTTCCTATAATCATTTACCAGTCCATCACTGGATAAACACACACACTCTGCTATCTGAAGTGTATTGGTTGCTGTTCTCCCGAATAGTGCTTTGACTTCCTGTTAACTGTGTGTAGCTTCCTGTTTGTGCTGAATTTGGATTTGTTGAGTCATGACCTTGACAAGCTGACCTATGATCTGTCATCTTCCCGTGTGTCTGGACATGTCAGAGATAAATAATGTTAACATGACAACACAAATACATTGTCGAATAACCCACATCATACACATAACCCACATGCCTGCTGCTAAGACTGAGTGATTGTCTTTTCAAATCTCCACTGTCCATCTTTTACCAGTGGAGAAAGAATGGAAAGAAGTTCACCAAACTGAGACAAAATTGTTTGGTCGACGTACGACCATAGTTAGCAGAGACCGAGTTAGCTACAGTTAGCAAGCTCAGACCCAGTTAGCTGCAGTTAGCTAACTCAGACCAAGTTAGCTAGCTTAGACCTAATTAGCTGCAGTTGGCTAGCCACGGCCCAGTTAGCTACAGTTAGCAAACTCAGAACCAGTTAGCTGCAGTTAGTTAGCTCGAGCCAGCCAGGACTAGTGGACTAGCTAGCTCAGTTCCAGTTAATTGTAACTAGCTAGCTTGGACCCCAGTTAGCTAGCCCAGACCATGTTAGCTACAGTTGGCTAGCCCAGGCCAGGTTAGCTACAGTTAGCTGCAACTAGCTAGCTTAGACCTACTTAGGTAGTTAGCTAGTCCAGGCCAGTTTAGCTACAGTAAGCTAGTTCAGACTGAGTTAGCTGCACCTAGCTAGTGTAGACCAAGTTGGATGCAGTTAGCTTGCCCAGACTGCGTTAGCCCCAGTTAGCTAGCCCAGATCAGGTTAGCTACAGTATTCTAGCTTAGACCCAGTTAGCTGCAAATAGCTAGCCCAGACCAGGATAGCTACAGTTGGCTAGCCCAGGCCAGGTTAGCTACAGTTAGCTAGCCCAGGCTAGGTTAGCCACAGTTAGCTATCCCAGGCCAGGTTAGATACAGTTAGCTAGCCCAGGCCAGAGAGAGCGCCAGGACGTCCATATGGAAAATACATCGTTGGGACGTGAGGGGAGGGGTGTATTTGTGGATACAAGGCTTGTGGGGACGTTAGGAAGCCACACAATAGCCCTCCATGTTGGAATGTGGAACACGCTGGTGTGGCCTGAGGACTTTTATATATCTATATACAGACACAGATATAACTGATAATGCTTCATTCACAACCATCACGCCTGCGAGGAGGGAGACTTTCATTGTGACACGGTGGCTCCACCACGTCCCAATAAAAGTCCTCCGCTGTGGTTATCGCTGGCAACGTTGTGGTCAGGTGTTTCCAGGTCTGCAGATCTAAAGAGTAAACATGGAACCAGTTCTGTAAGGAACTTCCTCTAACACCACTGTCAGTACCACACACACACACGTGTGCGCGCGCACACACACACACACACACACACACACACACACACACACACACACACACACACACACACACACAAACACACACAAGGGTGAAGTAGGAAGTGATTCAGAGTGTTGGTCCATAAATACCCAGCATCCTCAGGGGCACACAGGAAGTCAGTTTCCTGACCCCTGACCCCAAACACTGCCACAGTGGTGTTTAAAACTCCAGTACTCCGTTGAAGATGTGTGAAAGTTATTCTGCTGAAAAGCAGATAGTGTATCGCAACCCACTCTAAATACAATGCTTTGATTGTTGTATCGCAACCCACTGTAAATACAGTGCTTTGGTTGGTGTATCGCAGCCCACTATTAATACAGTGCTTTGGTTTGTGTCTCGCAACCCACTGTAAATACAGTGCCTTGATTGGTATATCGCAACCCACTGCAAATCCAGTGCTTTGATTTCGCCGGGTGGGTTTGTTTTATTCTCGTGTCTGGCTGTCAACAACAACTCAAATCACTACACATGTTCCCCGCTCGACCCTCAGCGATTTCTTGATGTGAACCCCTGCAGAGAAGGGCGACTGGTTGCTCTCCTCTGGGAGAACTGCACGTCTTCACGTAGGTCATGAATTGGCAAAAGGGGCGTGCGTGATCTTCGCATACGTGCTGACAGAGAAGTGTGATTGGGCCTTTAGGGGTTAGGGTTAGTGGTGGGGTTAGGGATTAAGGGTAAGGAGTCAATGATTAAGGGTGAGTACTAGGGCTGAAGTTGTGTTTAGTGTGATCATGAAATGCTGCTGAATTGTTTGGCCTTTAACCTGAATATCCTGGGAAACGACTGGCTAGGCTACATTAGCATCAGGACCTATGTGTTGAGTTCCCACTCGAGGAGGAACAACTTGAGTCATTACAAAAGAGGAAACATAACCAGTGTGAGACCACACACTGAGGTCAAAGTTCAAAGCCAGCTAATTATATGCATGGCAAGCCACCAAGAGCAACACAGCGTTAGCTAGAAAGCTGTAGCGATCGGCGCTAGCCCTCGGTATTAGCCCCGATTCTAGCGATCGGCATTGGTTCCTGTGTTAGTGATAATAGTCAGCCCCTCGATGTTAGCGATTGGTGTTAGCCCCTGTGTTAGCGATCACAGTTAAACCTCGATGCTAGAGGTCAGCGTTAGGGCGTGGAAACTGTACATCTGATCATAAACAACAGCTGGTGGCTGTCAGAGGGTGTAAGATCAGAGTTCATATTAAAGATAAGAGTTAATATTTTACCACTGATCATAAAACGAAACAATACTGACACTCATTTGTTGAGTTAGCGTCTGTCTGTCTGTCTGTCTGTCTGTCTGTCTGTCTGTCTGTCTGTCTGTCTGTCTGTCTGTCTCTCTGTCTAGCTATCTAGCTATCTGTCTATCTTTCTGTGTTTCTGTATCTGTGTCCGTCCGTCCCCCCCCCCCCCCCCCCCCCCCCCCCTCCCAGGTTCCTGGTCACTATGGCGGTCTTTAAGAACCTCTATCTGTCCCCCCCCCCCCCAGGTTCCTGGTCACTATGGCGGTCTTTATGAACCTCTATCTGTCCCCCCCAGGTTCCTGGTCATTATGGCGGTCTTTAAGAACCTCTATCTGTCCCCCCCAGGTTCCTGGTCACCATGGCGGTCTTTAAGAACCTCTATCTGAGAGGTGGTCCAAGCCTCGAGAACTCCTTGATCCTCCGCAGGATGAGTCTCAACCTTACCCCCCACCGTCACAACCCATTTCACGGTGAGGAGGAGGAGGAGGAGGGGGGTGGCCATGGCAACACCGGCCAGTGGTCCCCCAGCAGCTCGCTGCTGGACGGGGCGCGGCCCCGCGACCGGAACCCCTTCGAGGACGAGGAGGATGAGAACGAGGCCAACGAGGGGAAGAGAGGAGGAGCAGGAGGAGGCGCGAGGAAGGGCTCCTCCAGGTTTTCTCCTCTGAAGAGTCTGGGGAAGCTGGGGAAGACTCTGAGGCTGTCGGGTCGGAGCAAGGCCAGCGACACCCCATCGCCCCATGGAAGCCCCTCACCTGCTGAGAAGAAGAAGAGAGGGCGAAGGAGCTCCGAGGGCAGCTTGCTGAGGTTGGCCTTCGCCTGCTTTTGACCCCTGACCCTAACCCTGACCCTAAACATTTGCTAGTGACTGACGCTCTGTAGGTTGGGATTTTAGTGACAGAGGCTCTGTATGGTATGATGATAATAATGGACGTTCTGTATGTTATGATGTTGTTGATGGAGGCTCTGTATATTGTAATGTTAGTGACAGAGGTTCTGTGTGTTATGATGTTAGTGATGGAGGTTCTGTATGTAATTATGTTAGTGACAGAGGTTCTGTATATTGTAATGTTAGTGATGGAGGTTCTGTATGTTATGATGTTAGTGATGGAGGTTCTGTATGTAATTATGTTATTGATGGAGGTTCTCTATATTGTAATGTTAGTAAAAGAGGTTCTGTGTGTTATGATGTTAGTGACAAAGGTTCTTAATCTGAATGTTAAGATGTTAGTGATGGAGGTTCCTGTCTCCAGGTTTGCAGGGAAATGTCGAGACTCTCTGAGCAGCCGTAAAGAGTCCCTGACCAACGGGGAGATGAATGGCTCTGAGAGCGAAGCAGACACTGCCAGCCGACGCATCTCCTTCATGAAGAAGGTGGGTCTGGTGAAGACCAAGAGGGAGACCCCCACCGAGCACGGCTCCCAGGGGCCCGAGGAGGACCATGTTCAGGAGGAGCTGGAGGTGAAGCCCAGAGAGCCGCTGTCAGGTAGGACAATGCTATCTCTCTCTCTCTCTCTCTCTCTCTCTCTCTCTCTCTCTCTCTCTCTCTCTCTCTCTCTCTCTCACTCTTTGATTTCTGAGAGTTATAGAGAGAAAGAGAGACATTGAGAGAGAGTGAGAGTGAGTGAGTGAAAGAGAGAGAGGGTTGGAGAGAGAGAGTGAGAGAGAGTGAGAGAGAGTGAGAGAGAGAGTGAGAGAAGGTTGGAAAGATAGAGAGAGATAGAGTGCGAGAGGGTTGGAGAGCAACAGAACCAGAGGGAGAGAGAAAAGAGTAAAGCTGAGTATTATATATATATATATATGTATATATATATATGTGTATATATATATATATATATATATATATATATATATATATATATATATATATATATATATATAAGAATAGTTGAGAGTGGAACAGCTTCCACTGCACATTCCACTGGAGCTGGAATGTGCAGGAAATGTCCTTGTGTGTTTGAGTCTGCTGCCATATACATACTGACATATATACCTTCTTTAACCGTACACCAAAACTAACCACCATGATGGTTTGACCATATAGTTTTGCGTTGTCAAGTAAAACATCTGGCTAATACTAGTTGTATTGGACCGTTATTGTTCATGTTGGGTAAATAGCGCATTGATTCAGAACTGTTCAAAGCAGAGGTGTCCTGTTAGTATTCAACAACGATGTGTTATAAGTAATCTTTATCATCTCTAACCTAAACTTAAACTGACCATCTCTAACCTAATCCTAAACTAATAAGCACCAGGTATTTAGAGTGAATTTGTCCGCAATCTGAACCAATGTCCTCCATGCCAACCAGTCATACATTCTGAATCTCTATCAAAGCATAGATCGGTTGCCAGATAGTTATCTTCAAGCTGCCAGATAGGGGTCTGCACGCTACCAGATAATGATCATGACCTGTCGCTGCTGTCTGTTTGTGTTTCCTTGGAAGTGAATAGACTTTGTTAGTGCCTTGCTCTACCAACTGAGCTACAAAGGCAATTGAACCCCTAACCCTGCAGTGTTAGTGCCTTGCTCTACCTACTGAGCAACACAGGAAATATAACCCCTAACCCTGCAGTGTTAGTGCCTTGCTCTACCTACTGAGCTACAAAGGGAATAAAACCCCTAACCCTGTAGTGTTAGTGCCTTGCTCTACCTAAAGCAAGGTGAAACATTGTGTGTTGTAGCGCAGGTCAGGGTGAGGGTTTTGTGGTGGAAGAGTAGACAAGCTATTAATGATTACGCCTCCTTTCTTGTCTCAGCAGCTCAAGGTCTCAGAACCATAAAATTCTTACTGACTAACTGGCTAATCACGGCTGACTTCCTGTTAGCAAGAACACTGTAACCGTACCCATGTGACCCTTCTGACCGTAGTCTAATATATCTATAGATATTATATATTCAGATATATAGCTATATAGATCTATATATATATTATATATTCAGATATAGTATAGCTATATATATATAAATAATATCTATAGATCTAAAGATATGATATATTCATAAATATAGCTCTATAGATAGAGCATTTTATATATAGATGTGTTTATATATATATATATATTCTATACATCAAATACCTTTGAATCACTGCTCCTGGTTTACAGAGAGAGAGATGCAGAAGGAGGGAGGGAGAGAGAGAGAGGGGAGGGAGAGAGAGAGAAAGAGGTGTGGAGGAGAGAGTCCTTAAGGATTGTATTACGTAGGCCTGCAGCCCCAAGACAATACTAGCCTCTGTTAGTACCAGCACAAACACACACACACACACACACACACACACACAAACACACACACACATACACGCAGGCACGCACACACACACACACACACACAAACAAACACATACACACAAGCTTAAGATGAGTCAGCAGCTTCTCTCTCTCCTTTCATTAAAACATGTCTGTCTGTCTCACTCTCTCTCTCTCTCTGTCTGTCCTTCTGTCAGTCTGTGTGTGTGTGTGTGTGTGTGTGTGTGTGCGTGCGTGTGTGTGTGTGTGTATGTGTGTGTGTGCGTGCGTGTATGTGTGTGTTTGTGAGTGTGTATCTGTGGGAAGGTTTAACCTGTAGACCACCTCATTCTGGGGCAGAGAGGGTGGGGTTCAGTAGTAGGTGAGGTTGGGTAGAGGGTGGGGTTCAGAAGTGGGTGGGGTTGGGTAGAGGGTGGGGTTCACTAGTGGGTGGGGTTGGGTACAGGGTGGAGTTCAGTAGTGGGTGTCAGACTTAAAATCCAGATGGATGATATGTTACTCCAGTTGAAAGAATGGCAGCAGTGTGTGTATGTGTGTGTGTGTGTGTGTGTGTGTGTGTGTGTGTGTGTGTGTGTGTGTGCGTGCCTGTGTGCCTGTGTGCGTGCGTGCATGCGTGTGTGTGTGTGTGTGTGTGTGTGCTTGCCTGTGTGTGTGTGGGTGTGTGCATGCATGTGTGCGTGCGTGCGTGCGTGTGCGTCTAGTGGCAATATCTCTAGACACACCCTCCCAGCAGGAAATTAAATATGACATCACGGATGCTTAACCAATGACATCAACAACAACAACCAATCAAATTAATTTAGCTGTCTTCTACTGGTTCTACTCAGAGCTGCCAGTACAACCACAGTCTGCTACTGGTTCTACTGGGAGCTTCCCAGTATAATCACAGCCTTCTACTGGTTCTACTGGGAGCTGCCCACTACAACCACAGTTTGCTACTGGTTCTACTGGGAGCTGCCCAGTACACCCACAGTTTGCTATTGGTTCTACTGGGAGCTGCCCAGAACAACGACATTCTGCTACTAGTTCTAATGGGAGCTGCCAGTACAACCACAGTCTTCTACTGGTTCTCCTGGGAGCTGTCTCCTGGTTGTTCCCCTGCTAAACCAGAACCTTAATAGAACCCTTGCATGTCCAGTGCTGGAGATCCTGGAGCTGGTGAAGAGGAGAGACCTGCTGCTGGCCGACACCCACATCCTGGAGCTGGAGCAGGAGTGCACAGAGGCTGCTGCCGCCATGACGCCGGTCTCCGTGGTGACGGTGGAGGAGGTGATGAGCCCCAGCAGGTCGTCAGATGGCGGGCGGCGCAAGGCGAAGGACGTGGAGTTGCTCTACGAGGCCCTGCAGGCGGAGCTGTGGGCGGTGCTGAGGGAGGCCCTCCGATCACCCACAGCAGGACCCAACCTGGGCCTGGTGGTGCAGGTACGACTGGGCCTCCTGGTGGAGCGGGGAGGGCCTCCTGGTGGAAAGGGAAGGGCCTCCTGGTGGAGAGGGAAGGGCCACCTGGTGGAGAGGGAAGGGACTCCTAGTGGAGAGGGAAGGGCCTGCTGTTTTTTCAGATCGTATTGTAGTGGGCAAAGGTTGAACATGAATCTTCGACAGGGTTATTTTGTAGTTCTTCCTTCAAGTCTATGTTTGCTCCCCAAGAATAGACAAGATATGTGCCACTCAGTAACTCAAAATACAAAAGAAATTGTCTTACCTGACACCTATGAATGTGTTGTATAAACTAAATAAACAAATAAAACTTACAATGTACAGCCTGATACGTTGATTTTAATTATGTATATATGTCTTATAACAGCATCAAAGCTGGATATAGTATTGGGATTATTTCGTTTCTTGATGTTTCACCAATTAAAGAATTCTCCTGTTTTGATGAGTTATATTCGGTGAGTAAGTTCTGTTTAGTACTAGATGATCTCTCCCTCTCTTTTTCTCTCTCCCTCTCCCTCTCCCTCTCCCTCTCCCTCTCCCTCTCCCTCTCCCTCTCCCTCTCCCTCTCAGGTTATCCAGCAGGAAGAGGAGGAGGACAGGAAGAGGGCCCTCGGCCCCGGGCCCCCAGGGGGGCCTCGTCCGCGGGCTCTGAAGCAGAGGTGGAGGGAGGCGGTAGGTGAGTTAGCGGATGGCTCCCTCCCCCAGGGAGCTGAGTTCTCTCCTGGGTCGCTGGGCAGCTTCCTGGATCGGATCAGGACCCGGGTGGTGGAGGACCTCATCGCTGCCAAAAGGAACGCAGTCCCTGTTTACCCTGAGGAGTACGAGGCCTTCCAGGTACGGTACCAGTAGCACCAGTACGAGGCCTTCCAAGTACGGTACCAGTAGCACCAGTACTAGGCCTTCCAGGTACGGTACCAGTAGCACCAGTACGAGGCCTTCCAAGTACGGTACCAGTAGCACCAGTACTAGGCCTTCCAGGTACGGTACCAGTAGCACTTCCTGTATATATATATATATATAGAGAGAGAGAGAGAGAGAGAGAGAGAGAGAGAGAGAGAGAGAGAGAGAGAGAGAGAGAGAGAGAGAGAGAGAGAGAGAGAGAGAGGGATTGATAACCAAGCTCCTATCTCTGACTCTGTTGTCAGGTGTATGTGGAGAGCTACCACCTGGCGGTTGCTAGGCGACTGGAAGGTGTAACTAAGGACCAGCTGCAGATCAGTGACATCTACTCGCTGCTAGCCTGGTTCTACAACATCTACAACAGGTGACTGTCTCCTGTCCGATATAAACAGAGTAACCGGTTGTCACTAGGGCGGCAGCCAGTGAGATAGCTTGAAATACAAAAACGTTGATTTGTTTTGTTTGTCGTCAATGCATACACATAGATATGGTTATGAGTAGTGTCCTCCACCAAGATTTTGCATCGTCAAATCTGATTCATCAGGCCAGACCCACCGTCGACTGATCGCCAAATCCTTTTTCATATCTTTTTGAAAATATGCACCTCATTGATGCCACATTTTGTGCGACTTTTAGATGGTTTAAACACTTGATACTTATATATGATATTATAATAATACAGATAATTATTCTACACAGAAATCCATGTATATTAAATAATAACAATAAAGAGTATTATTCTACACAGATATCTATATATATGATATAATAATAATAAAGAGTATTATTCTATACAGATATCCGTATATATGATATAATAGTGATGAAGAGTATTATTATATACAGATATAATAATGAGTATTATATACAGATATACCTTTTATATAATATATATGTAATCCATATTTGATGTGTTTTTTCCTCCCATAGTGACGTGCTGGGAACCGTATGTATAACCACACCCTTCAACCGCTCCAACTTAGGTCCTCTGTTGTCATCTGAGACTGTAGACAGACTGGAGCTGGACTGTCTTAACTCTGTCAGGGTAAACACACACACAGACACACACACACACATACACACACACACATACACACACCCACACATACACACCTACCCACACCCGCACACACACACACTGACACACACACACACACACACACACACACACATGTGCTTGTGTCCAAAAAGTCTGAGCAGATGAGTTTTCATTTCATGTACTGCTGACAAGTTATTCTGTTTGTTTGCGTCTACTTATGTGTTGTGTTCAATCTTTTGTATTTATGTGGACACGCATTTCTCATAAAAATTGTGTGTGTGTGTGCGTGCATGTGTGTGTGTGTGTCCTCGTGTGTGTGCTTGTGCATGTGTGTGTGTGTGTTTGCAGGCAAACGTGACAACAGAGCTGACTCAGGTCCTGGAGGAAGAGGAGAAGAAGTGGATGGAGACTCTGCACATTGATGAGTTCCACATAACACTAGCTAACACTGTGATACAGGTATACACACAAACACAACACTGGTTAACACTGTAATATAGGTATACACACAAACATAACACTAGTTAACACTATAATACAGATGAATCACAACAGTTTCATTTCGGATACCAACATCCTCCGAAAGAGTGATAGCATATTTTTAGTTATCGAACGCACAGAAAACTAAAAAACGAATGTCTCCAAAACATGGATGTAATAAAGAACGCACACCCATTTATCTTAATACCCCTCATCCGCGAACTACCATTCGCTACACTATTTTACACTTGGATTATGAATCAAAATCCATAATAATTGAATCCTCTAAATACAAAGGATACTTTCATAGGATATAATTACTCTAGTACTCAAGTACTTTAGTACTCTACTCTAGTATACTACTATTCTAGTTCTCTTGTACTCTAGTTCTCTAGTACTAGTAGTAGTAATGTACACTTGTAGCCCCCCTAGTGAGAGTATCTATTGCAACTGCTGATTGACCAAATGCATATGTTATCATGTGTATATTGATATTGGTATTTTATTGATATTGATTAATTATAGATACTGTACTGGTATATGTATTGATGTTGCATTGCTATATGATATTGATGTCTGTTTTAGCGGCTGCAGGTGGACCTCGATCGATCGGTCTCTGTTAACAAGAGTCTGGGAATCAAAGTCACACAGTGCACCCTCAACGGTCTAGCAGACTTCCTATACAGGTACAACTACTACATTTTATACTATATATACTATGCTAAACTATACTATTCTATATACTGAACTATACTACAAACTACACATACTATATACTACTATATAGTTCTATTTCGATTTTTCATATACTTATCGATCCCAATGGCATCCCTCTGCATTCAACCCATCCCAGCTAGTAGCTAGGAGCTAGGAGTTCATAGGTAGGAAGTAGGAGCTAGGAGCTAATAAATAGGAGCTAGGAGCTATGAGCTAGGAGGCAGCCTGTGGCAGCCCACTGCTAGGTGACGCCCAGGAGCCAACTCCAGATGTAGTGCCTGGCTTACACTATACCTATATACAAACGATATACACCCACACATATGATAGTGATGGTCGTGGTGGTGGTGATGATGATGATTATGAATGTTGATGTTGATGATGAAGATGATGATGATGATGATGATGTAGTTTCCAGAGGAAGGTGGAGATGTTTCATGAGGGGATGTCAAATGGGATGTTTGGAGACAACGAGGACGGATACGTCTCGAAAACAATCGCTATGGTCAACTGCTGCCCCCCCTTCAGGTAAATATACTGCTCAAAAAAATAAAGGGAACACTTGGAGTTACATTGTGTTGTTTAAGTGTTCCCTTTATTTTTTTGAGCAGTATATATATATATACATATACAAATACATATATAAATATATACATATACTTATATATAGGCTGTTGCCCCCCCTTCAGGCAAATAAATACATATTTATACATTGTGTGTGTGTGTGTGTGTGTGTGTGTGTGTGTGTGTGTGTGTGTGTGTGTGTGTGTGTGTGTGTGTGTGTGTGTGTGTGTGTATGTGTGCGTGCAGGTGTTTCCTGAAGCGCTGTATGCAGGTGGATGCTGTCTCCATCAGCGAGGATTCGGGTCGTCGAGGCAACGGTTCCTTGGACCGCATCGTCACTCTGGGGGTCCGTATCCTGGCAGACCGCCTCTACCACACCATCAGGGTATACTATACTATGTTATATATATATATAGATATTATTAGAAACATATATATATATATACACACACCTCATTCAAGGTTTATTGTTGATTGGTTGTGTTTCTCAGCCGTGTTTTGAAAGGCTGGTGAAGAAGAAGTGGTTGACCAATCCGGAGCCGTATAAGCAGATCGAGTCTCTGATCAAAGAAAGCTTCAATAAATACAGACGGATGGATAGTCCTCCTTACCAGGTACACACACACATGCACGCACGCACACAGACACGCACACACACACACACACACACACACACAGTACAGACGGATGGACAGTATTCTTACCAGGTACACACACACATGCACATGCACACACACACATACACACACACACACACACACAGTACAGACAGATAGACAGTATCCTTACCAGGTACACACACACACACACACACACACACACACACACACACACACACGCACGCACACACACACACACACACACATACGCACGTACAAACACACACCCATGTTTCACACGTATGTGTGTGTGTAGATGCTGGTGGGCCAGCTCCACAGCAGGGTGCTGCAGGAGTACCTCAGGGTGCTGATGAGGGGGAAGATCATCTGCACCTCGTCCAAGATGAGGAGGAAGATGGCCACACGACTCAAGGAAGAAGGACAGCATATTAGAGTTCTCTTCAAAGACCTGGTCAGTCTGTGTGTGTGTGTGTGTGTGTGTGTGTGTGTGTGTGTGTGTGTGTGTGTCTCTCTCTCTCTTTCTCTGTGTGTGTGTGTGTGTGTGTGTGTGTGTGCTACTAGACCCTACTACCAGTACAGAGCTTCTAATCTAGACTACACTACTAGACTACTAGACTATCCAGTTCTCCTGTCCCAGCTAGTACTCAGTTCACCCGTCCCAGCTAGTACCCAGTTCACCCGTCCCAGCTAGTACCCAGTTCACCCGTCCCAGCTAGCACACAGTTCACCTATCCCAGTTTGCACCCAGTTCACTAGTCCCAGCTAGCACCCAGTTCACCCGTCCCAGCGGCAGCAGATCGTGTATCCCGGCCCACAAGCATATGATATGGCACCCACATCACCAGCCATGATCCCCCCTCATTGACTCCACCCAAGGCCAATGTGGTGTTGGGTGTACAACCTCTGTATATTATTAAATCTCCTCTTTCTACCTGTCTGTCTCTCTCTATCTCCACCAAATTTCTCTGTCTACCTGTTTGTCTCGCTCTTCCTCTACCCCTCTCTCTGTCTACCTGTTTGTCTCTCTCTTCCTCTACCCCTCTCTCTGTCTTTCTTCTGCCTTTCTCGCTCTCTACCTGTCTCTCCTCCTACCTGTCTCTCTCTCTCTCTACCTGTCTGTGTGTCCAGGAGTCCCCAGCATCATGGTTAGACGGGGTCCTGTCTCACATCTCTGAGATCATCGTGTTGGAGGACATTCCCTCCATCCAGATGGAGGTCGCAGTTCTGGTGCGAGAGTTCCCTGACGTCAGGTACTCTCTCCTTAACTCCTCTCTTCTAAACTCCTCTCCTTACCTCCTCTCCTTACCTTATCTCCTTACCTCATCTCCTCTTACATACTCTCCTTACCTCATCTCCTTACCTCCTCTCTCCTTTTCTCCTCTCCACACCTCATCAGGAAGAAGCATGTGTCGGCCATCTTGAACATCCGGGGGATGACGCGGCAGGTGGAGCGGCAGGAGATCCTCAACATTGTGACAGACATGGAGAGCACCCCCGCCCCCCTGGCCCGTCACCGCGCCCTCTTCTCTGAGGTCCCGGTCACCCCGGAGGTCCACTGCCTCAACCTGGGCCTCAGTCGCGTGGCCCTGGCCATGTCGGCCTGCTTTAGCCCTGCACGCCCCTCCCAGGAGGCCCCCCGCCACCGCATCCAGCACAACCCTGACCATGACCTCTGACCCCTTACAGCCCAACCCTGACCATGACCTCTGACTCCTCCCAGCACAACCCTGACATGACCTCTGACCCCTTACAACAAAACCCTGACCTCTGACCCCTCCCAACACAACCCTAACAATGACCTCTGACCCCTCCCAAAACAACCCTGACCATGACCTCTGACACCTCCTAACACAACCCTGACAATAACCTCTGACCCCTCCCAAAACAACCCTGACCATGACATCTGACCCCTCCAAACATTAACCTGACCTCTGACCCCTCCCAGCACAACCCTGACCATGACCTCTGACCCCTCACAAAACAACACTGACCATGACCTCTGACTCCTCCTAACACAACCCTGACCATTACCTTTGACCCATCCTGCAGGGCATAGAGAGAGGGAGAATGATGTGGTGATAAAACTGTCTCCCTTAATGCATTAGGTCAGCGAAAGGATAGACTTAGTGTTTGTAAGTCTGATCAAAGTTAAGTTTTCACATGCGCAAAAAAAATTAACCAAGCATTTTCTTTTCTGGATCAATGAAAACCTAATATTGATGATTAATAGATGGTTGCAATAATGCAGTGCTATTAGTCCCATACACGTCCTATCTCTTCCTATAGAAGACACTCTGACACCTTCCTATTGGACCGGCTCCAGGATGGATTGGGACTGAAAGACGGCCCTGTGGGGTAGTCTACCAGCCCTTCTGTATTTCTGCAGAGAGAGCTGGGCCTAGGGGACTGCCCTAGGCTCTCCAGACACTTACCGGGGTTACAGCTGGTGGTTACGGCATTTGCTCTGCTATCCAGAACCCTTTCCAGTGAAACAGCTGCAGTGTTTCACCGCCGTCTTCTGTCTCTATACACGCTTAAGATGGCTGCTGCCAGGTGACTCGTTCTACGTGTGGAGTCGTCTCGGAGTGGGACTCAGAGCTCAGAAACTCTCCTTCATGTCTGAACTTCCACAGGAACCATGACGCTAACTCTAACACCAGACACAAACTATGAGCAACCAGGAAACAAACAACCAACACTAAACAAGCAGAAGGAACCAGTGTGTCTGTGTTTGATTTAAGGTACGAGGTGGTTGTCTCTGTGTATTTAAAGATCCACACTCTCTGGACAAAAATGAGGTCTGGTAGTTTAAAGTCATGGGGGGAGTCCACAACTATGACAGTAAAGTAGTGTTTCTGTTTTCATGATGCAACACAGTAGTAAGATTAGTTAACACATATGGAATAAGGCTTTAAACTGCTTTCTGACGCTAACGTCTCTGTGGTTTAACCACAAGCTACATAACAGATTAATAACTGATTCTGAGATATATTGAAATGTACTGGATGCTGTAGAGAGGGGCCTTTAGAAAGTAGAAACCTAAACCTACTGGAGGCTGTAGTGAGGGACCTTTAGAAAGTAGAAACCTAAATGTACCGGATGTTGTAGAGAGGGACCTTTAAAATTTAGAAACTTTGAGATGTAAATCTGGCTTCACCATGATTTGTTTATTTATTAGGAGGTCTGATTATATGTGATTGATGTCACATTAAAATGTGCTGTTTCAAATTATTATGAATGTCATAGCTACTCCAGTCATTTCAATCAGCAATATCTTTATGAAATTATTTCATTGTAAACGTATGATAGTAGGATGATCAGATGATGTTGGTGAATGAAAATGGTCTGACCTGGCAATAGATTCAGAAAAAATATATATTTTTTGCATTCAAAATTAAATCATGAAAGAACGTCTGGAGATATGCGTTATTCATCACATTTTATTAATTCAAGCTAGTTGGAAAGATTTAATAAAATTACACAAAATATTGTATTCTATTTATTTTCTCTTTAATCTTTTTATTGTTCTCTGAATGAGTCTGATGTGTTTAACGTGTATAATATTGTAATATATCATTTATAATAACATAACACCATAATATTGTGGTAGTATAAATGTTTCTAAAGCATGGTCTAACAGCTCGATATAGAGCAATCAATAGTGTCAGTTCTATGCAGAGCTAGGTCTAACAGCTCTATATAGAACAAACAATTCGATCTACATAGAACTAGGTTAAACAGCTCTATATAGAAAAGACAATATGGTCTGTTCTATATAGCGCTAGGCTTAACAACTCGATGAAGAACCCTGTGACTTCTAACAGCCACAGAAGTAGGTTGTAAGAGGGGCTCTTATTTAGAAATTTGGATGAACCGGATGTGAACAATGCAGCATTTCGTCTTGGCTCGAGTAAGAGCAAAATGAGCAAATCGAAAACGATCTCACACACTGACAAATAAACGATCACAGACGATTTTTCCATGTGATTTAAAAACGTTCTACTGGCTGCTAGCTGGACGACTGAGAGCATGGATCTACCTAGTATAGCATGGATCTATCTAATATACCATGGATATATTTAGTATACCATGGATCTATCTAGTATACCAGAGGAGAATGCGGCCATGCGGACCTTCTCCTCGCAGTCCTCCCGTATTATTAAACTATCTCTGGAGACCACCCTGTCTGTCCTGACGCACACCTGGGGAGAGGCAACGCCCCCTCTCTGGCAGGTAGACATACTGAGACAGAGAGATATAGACATGTAATGTAGTCCCAGGGAATAGTTCGATTAACTCCACCCTTTTCCGACCATTACCTCATTATATAATATAATTATAGTCTTACTTTTTCACTGTATGTACACGTTTACATTTGTATTATATTGTATTTTAGACGTTTGTATTTTTTAATTTCTTACTATTTGCATTTTGTGTCTTTGTTGTATCTGCTGCCATAAAGCCCTTTGAAAATGGGAGAGAGGGAGAGAGAGATCCCTGCACTAGAAGCACAGCTCCACATCTTTCCTTTTGATCATAACTGCTCTCTTGATATGTTTGTTTTAAAATACATTTAAAAGACGACCGCTAACAAATGCAGAGAGCATTAGCATAGTTCTATGTTGTTTTTCAGCTGTTGTAGGGGTAGAAGGGGACCACACACTTGTACAGTGATTTACTGTACAATACTATAGTGATAGTACTATATTTATACTATTACTATGGTGATAATACAATAGTTAGAATATTACAATGATGGCATTTGACTCTCTCATGTTAGGTGATTTACAGTACTATAGTTACCATATTTATATTTATTAGTGTTACTAGTTCTATGGACTAGTACTGATGTTTTGTATCTCCAGTCGCAGGCTAGCAGTGTGGTGGACTCCATGGTGGACCAGGCCGTCAGGAAGTTGTGTGAGGTGTTCTGGGAGCTGTACTCTACCCTGCTGGACCAGAACCTGCCGGACAAGAACCAGCTGGAACAATACCAGAACCAGCTCCTCCAAGCCCAGCTTGACCAGAACCAGCTAGACCCAGACCGGACCCCAGACCAAGACCCAGACCAGACCCCAGACCAGACTATGGACCAGGACCCAGAACAGACTCTAGACCAGGACCCAGACCAGCCTCTAGACCAGGACCCAGACCAGACTCTAGACCAGGACCCAGACCAGACTCTAAACCAGGACCGAGACCAGACCCCAGACCAGACTTTAGAACAGGACCCAGGCCAGACACTAGACCAGGACCCAGCGGGAGCCCCCAAACCCCTAGCCGGTCTGATCTGGACCAGCGGTCACATCAGAGAGACTCCTGAAGACACAGCAGAAGGTAAGTCTCTTCTACCAATAAACCAAGCAGTTACCAACTCAACAGTTACCAATTAACCAGTAACCAACTAAGCAGTTACCTACTAACCAGTTACCAACCAACCAGTTGCCAACACGTTGAACCAGTAGCCACTAAAACCAGCCAGCTGATCCTGGGCGGTTTTAATCAGTGGTAGTATTGATCTATGTCATTATTGCCCTCAGTTGTGTTGCTATTACACTGTGGAGCGTGTGTGGATGATGGCTGGTTTAAGCGGCCTCACCTGGCCTGAGTCAGACTGATTGGACTCTGGGCCAGGTGAGGCTGCTTAAACCAGACGTCATCCTTACACACTCCACATACACTTACGTTCATTGGTGGTGATTTGAACCTAACCCTTAACTCAAACCCCTACTCCCAACACAGGAGCGAGTGAGGTTGTTGGAGGAGCGAGGGAGGGAGCAGAGGAGAGGAAGGAGCAGGAGAAGGCGAGGAGGAGGCAACGCTACAAGCTGAAGCGCGTGTTCTGTGGTGTGTGTGACCAGGGCTTCCAGCAGCCCCAGCAGCTCCACAAGCACCTCCTGGTGCACGAGAGCAGAGAGGTCGGAGGCCAGGAGAGTATCAGAGGGGTCGGAGGTCAGGAGGGTCTCCTACCTTGTGACCTGTATGACCAGAAGCTCCGTCTGGAGCGACTGCTCAGCGGCCAGCGGAGTCTTCCCCTGAAGAAGGAGAACCCTCTGTCCTGCGAGGAGGTCTCCCTGCCCTCCACCCTGCTCCACGCCCACGTCAAGTGCTTCATGTGCGAGGTGTGTGGCCGGGGCTTCTCGCAGAGCAGGAGCCTCCAGGAGCACCAGACTGTGCACACGGGGGCCAGAGCCCACCCCTGCCTCGCCTGTGGGAAGCACTTTGGCACCGCCAGCAACCTGCGAGCCCATAGCCGGACGCACTCGGCCCAGCGGCCCTTCTCCTGCCCCCTGTGCGGCAAGAGCTTCAGGAGCAAAGTGGGCCTGGCGCAGCACGACCCGGTCCACACCGGGGCCAAGCCTTTCATCTGCCAGACCTGCGGCCTCCCCTTCGGACTCAAGTACAACCTGCAGCGCCACCAGCGGCTGCACAGCTCTGAGAAAGCGTACCGCTGCTCAGACTGCGGGGAGAGTTTCTCGGGACCCTGGGGGTTGAAGAAGCACTCGCTGGTCCACGGAGCCACAATGCCCTTCATGTGCGACCTGTGTGGGAAGACCTTCTTCTATAACTGCCAGCTGCTGAAGCACCAGCAGGTGGCGCACCAGAGGCCGGCACAGGACGGGGGCGGCGGTAGCGCCAGGAGAAGAAGGATGGGCGCGGTGGGGGGTGGGTTCAGCTGCCCGGTGTGTGGAAAGACCTTCTGCAGCGCTGGCTCCTTGAAGACCCATCAGAAGAGCCACGACGCTCACAAGGAGTTCAGCTGCTCCGTCTGCAGCCGGAGCTTCCACCTCAAGCATCAGTACCTGTACCACCTGCGGCAGCACAGCGGGGAGCGGCCTCACGCTTGTGCCGACTGCCCCCGGGCCTTCTACCTGCGGAGCCAGCTGCTCCTCCACCAGCGCCTCCACACCGGGGACAAACCGCACACCTGCCAGAGCTGCGGCAAGGCCTTCCGCACGCCGCAGAACTACCAGCGCCACCTGCGCGTGCACACGGGGGAGCGGCCGTACGAGTGCTCCGTCTGCAGCCGGCGCTTCTGCCAGTCCAACCAGCTCAAGTCCCACATGCAGATGCACACGGGCGTCAAGCTGTACCGCTGCAGCCGCTGCAGCCGCGGGTTCTCAGACTCCAGGCAGCTCAAGAAGCACAGCTGCCCCCACCAGGAACAGAACCAGGACCAGGAACCTCCCTAGAACCACGACTAGAACCTCCCAGAACTCACTAGAAACCCCACTCCACTAGAACCACCACCCCACAAGAACCCCAGCCAACTAGAACCACCATCCCACTAGACCCCCCACTAGAACCCCACTCCACTTGCACCCCCAACCCACTAGAACTAGAACCCCACTCCACTAGAACCACCACCCCACTAGAACCCCAAACCCACTAGAACCGCCACCCCTTTAGAACCACCACTCCACTAGCACCCCCAACCCACCAGGACCACTAAACCACTAAAACCCCCACCCCACTCAACCACTAGAACCCCAACCCCACTAAACCACTAACACACTAAAAAACCCACCCCACTAAAACCCCCACCAGAAGAATCGTCACAGCACGCAGCATCAATATATCCATAATTTAAATTAGTCTGATTTGTAAAAAATATTTACAATCATATCGACATCATTATAATCATTCATTGAATTCAGTGTCACTCGTTTTGTTGGTTCAAATTGGGTTCAAAACATTTAGTGCGTGGCAATGTACTATCTCAATATTTATAGTGACACGAATTATGTTCACTTGCGGCAAAATATACTGTACAACGTTTCATGAAGAAAAAATAAAGAGTTAATCGATACACTAATATAATAATGATGTGGTATAACTACGGTACGGTTTACGGTTTACTTTGAAAGGCAGTGGTGGTCATAATTTTGCGCATGCGTGGTGTAGCCACGGTTCTCGCGCGTAAGCAAATAAATGCACGGCTAAGCTATCAAGCTAATCGAATTATTCACTAAACTAACTGATATCGATTAACAACCGATTTGAACGGGGTTATATTATTCTACTGACAACGAGTACGAGGGGCATCACTTGTTTGGTGTTAGCTCTGAGTTTAGCAGCGTTAGCTTCTGTCCTGGTGAGTGTTTTGGTCTGATTTAGAAGTAAAGACGAAGAAGTAACCCGGGGTCCTGACGGTGAGTACACACCATGCCTTGGTTTGTTTTATTCAAAATCAACGAAGTAGAAGCAGAAGTCCGTGAGGCTTAGGTGTTGGAGGAGTGGAGGTGGTCGGAGGAGCCCTCCGAACCCAGCAGCCCTGCATTAGCCCTACAGCAGTCCAGCATTAGCTCTACAGCACTCCAGACATGAACCTACATAAGTCCTACAGCACAGCAGACCTAACCTCACGCTGGATGTATTCGTTAAACCGACGGTGTCACGCTAAAACTGGCTTAAATTTGTGTATCGTAGCGTATGAACAAAATACCAGTGGGTTTTCATGGGGACACATGCAAGTGTACAGTGGGAACTTTCAAAGAACCGATTTGACATTGGAAAGTGATTAAAAAAGACCAGTGTAGTTCCGTCTTCAGCGAGCCGTGGTGCAGAATGACCAAATAGTGTGTTCATACACGATCACAGCCCGGGACAGTACTCTATTACCTGGCCGACTAGACAGAGCGCCATGGAGCCGTGTTTAGCCTTTTACCTACTGGAAACTAAACATCTGCTACCTCCATGCATAGTGTATAATAGAGAGTGTATATAATATATAGTGTATAATTCAGATTGCTGATCACAGACCACACCTCTGGGTCCAGTGACTAGTTCAGTTCAGTAGGGTGGAGCAACACAGGGGCACCAGACCCCTTGCAAAGTGGTGCACTTCAGTTTGTTATTATTATAATAGGGGTGGTGCTGAGTCTGCGCTCAATTTTCCAGGGTGATGCCCTGCATCCCTCTAGCATCCCACAGGTTTCTGTGGTGACGGGGAGAGGGACCATGGGCCCGGTGTCAGAGGGGAGTCGGGGGCGGCGGCTGGCCAGAGAGGACTGCCTCTGTCCAGTGTGTATGGAGATTTACCTGGAACCAGTCACCCTCCCCTGTCAGCACACCTTCTGCAAGGTAACCTGTATACAACGTACCGTATGACCTACTGTAACTAGATACAATAATAACATACTGTAACTACAAACCATAATAACCATACTGTAACTAGATACAATAATAACATACTGTAACTACAAACCGTAATAACCATACTGTAACTACATACCATAATAACATACTGTAACTACATACCATAATAACATACTGTAATTACATACCATAATAACAATGTACATACTATAATAACATACTGTAACTACATACCATAATAAACATACTGTAACTACGTACCATAACATACTGTAACTACATACCATAATAACATACTGTAACTACATACCATAATAACATACTGTAACTACATACCATAAAAACATAATGTAACAACATACTATAATAACATACTGTAACAACATACCATAATAACATACTGTAACAACATACCATAATAACATACTGTAATTAGATACCATAATAACATACTGTAACTACATACTATAATAACATAATAAACATACTGTAACAACATACTATAATAACATACTGTAACAACATACCATAATAACACTGTAATTACATACCATAATAAACATACTGTAACAACATACTAAAATAACATACTGTAACAACATACCATAATAAACATACTGTAACAACATACTAAAATAACATACTGTAACAACATACCATAATAAACATACCATAATAAACATACTGTAACAACATACTATAATAACATACTGTAACTACATACAATAATAAACATACTGTAACAACATACTATAATAACATACTGTAACTACATACCATAATAACCATACTGTAACAACAACACACCCTCCCCTGTCAGCACACCTTCAGCAAGGTCACCTGTTTATCATGTACTGTTAGGTGTTTATCATGTACCTTAAGGTGTATATAATGTATCTTAAGGTGTATATAACATATCTTAAGGTGTGTATAACGTATCTTAAGGTGTAAATAACATCCAAAGGTGTAACTAACGTATCTTAAGGTGTATATAACGTATCTTAAGGTGTAAATAACATATTCAAAGGTGTAAATAACGTATCTTAAGGTGTATATAACATATCTTACGGTGTAAATAACGTATCTTAAGGTGTATATAACATATCTTAAGGTGTATATAACATATCTTAAGGTGTATATAACGTATCTTAAGGTGTATATAACGTACTGTAAGGTGCATATAACTTATCTTAAGGTATATAAGATGCATCCTAAGGTGTATGTAACATATCTTAAGGTGTATATAACGTACTGTAAGGTGTATATAACGTATCTTATGGTGTATATAACGTATATTCGCATGTACTGTAAGGTGTATATCATAACGTACTGTATACCGTATTGTTAGCCTTGTTTCCTCCAGTCGGTGGACAAGGCCACGCTGTGCTGTCCTCTGTGCCGGAAGAGGGTCTCCACCTGGGCGCGCCTCAACAGCCGCAAGCAGACCCTGGTCAACCAGGAGCTGTGGAGAGAGGTGCAGACCACCTTCCCCCTGCAGTGCCAGCGCCGCCTCAGTGGGCAGGACGAGGAGGACGAGGAGCACGGTAGGAGGAATAACCCTACTGTAACAACTTACCATAATAAAATAATGTAACTATATACAATAATAACCATACTGTAAGTACATACCATAATAACAGAATGTAACTACATACCATAATAACCATACTGTAACAACAAACCATAATAAAATACTGTAACTACATACATATAACCATACTGTAACAACATACCATAATAAAAGAATGAAACTACATACCATATAACCATACTGTAACTACTTACCATAATAACATACTGTAACTACATACCATATAACCATGCTGTAACCATACTGTAACAACATACCATAATAACATACTGTAACTACATACTATAATAACATACTGTAACAACAGACCATAATAACATACTGTAACTACATACCATATAACCATGCTGTAACCATACTGTAACAACATACCATAATAACATACTGTAACTACATACCATAATAACATACTGTAACAACAAACCATAATAACATACTGTAACTACATACCATATAACCATGCTGTAACATAATAACATGCTGTAACTACATACCATATAACCATGCTGTAACATAATAACATGCTGTAACTACATACCATATAACCATGCTGTAACCATAATAACATGCTGTAACTACATACCATAATAACCATGCTGTAACCATAATAACATACTTTAACTACATACCATAATAACCATACTGTTACTACATACCATAATAACATACTGTAACTACATACCATAATAACCATAGTAACGTGTTGTGGTACAGCGGAGTCCTCCAGGCCCAGAGTCTGCCAGCCAGGAGAAGTGAGGAAGGAGTACGAGGACCAGGTCTCCAGGGTACGACCATGCCGCGTCTTTACATTTACGCTTTACAGTTCTGGTTTTATAATCTACAGTTTTAGTTGTATACTTTAGACTTCTAGTTGTATACTTAAGAGTTGTAGTTTTATACTTAACAGTTGTAGTTTATACTTTACAGTTACACCCTCAAGTGTAATAGCACCATTATACCACGGATACCAACAAAATACAACATATCATGAAATTGGAGTATTATTGTGGGGCAGTTAGTGCTCAAAATGAATCCCTTAATGTTCATTGTATCTTGGCGTCCCTTAAGATACCTGGGCTCTGACCAGTCACGACTGTAGACTCCAAGCAAACTGTATTTTACTTCTCCAGCCAGTAGGGGGCACCGTAGTAACAGCGTAACAGATACGCTTCAAGCGCCTGCTGTTGACTCAGTCAAGTTGTAGTAAAGCTTCCTTATAGATCGTGGGATTTCCCAAACTGAATAAATTCCAGACTTATAAACTCAAAAATGTGTTACTAGTTAAATTGTGTTATAACTAAGATATTCACCGATTTTCTTTTTTCCATGGACAGATTTAGCTTCTATGTCCTTGAATTTCACATGCATTTTTAAGCTAGTACCGCATTGTTAGATTGAATCAAGGTTAGAGTAATATAGCCTGTTTAACACAGCCTGTTCAGCACGGAATGGGGGTAAAGTTGTTATATAGTCGGAGGTAGTAACAGATCCTGATCAGTCCGTCTGAAAGAGTGATGTGTGGGATCTCTGTGAAAGGGTGCGTGTGGGATCTCTGTGAAAGGGCATTCTAATGGTCTAGTTGACGTGTGTGTGTGTGTGTGTGTGTGTGTGTGTGTGTGTGTGTGTGTGTGTGTGTGTGTGTGTGTGTGTGTGTGTGTGTGTGTGTGTGTGTGTGTGTGTGTGTGTGTGTGTGTGTGTGTGTGTGTAGCTGGAGGAGGAGCGGCGTGTGGGGGAGGAGGAGGAGAGGAAGGCAAGTGAGGAGTTCATCCAGCTCCTCCTGCAGGAGGAGGAGCAGCGTCTGGCCCAGGAGAGGAGGAGACAGGAGGAGAAACTAGAGGAGGACGAGAGACTGGCACGCCTCCTCAACCAGGAGCTGGTCTGTCTTTCTACCTGTCTGTCTGCTTGTCTACTTGTCTGTCTTTCTGCTTGTCTACTGGTCTGTCTTTCTACCTGTCTGTCTGCTCGTCTACCTGTCTGTCTTTCTGCTTGTCTACCGGTCTGTCTACCTCCCTGTCTGCTTGTCTATCGGTCTTTGTGACTGTCTGTGTCTGCCTGTCTATCTGTATGCCGTTTGTCTTTCTGCCTGCTGTCTGTCTGATAATTCTGTCTGTCAGATAATGATATGTTTATTAATAATAATAATAGTATTGGTAATAATAGTATTTTGTTAATGATAATACTAATTAATAATAATAGTAGTAATAGTGTTATGTTGATTATTAGGTTTGATTATAGAAATAGTAATACTAATGTTAAATAATAATAGTAATATTAAGTGTCCGGTACTTATTGATGCTCTGTCCTCTGTCCAGAACTCGTCTCCGGTGTCTGAGTCTGCTTCTCCTCATGCCAGGATAAAACCTACCGCTGGACATATAGACAGGTAGGAACCTACTGGTGGACATTAGACAGGTAGGAACCTACTGGTGGACATAAGACAGGTAGGAACCTACCGCTGGACATATAGACAGGTAGGAACCTACTGGTGGACATTAGACAGGTAGGAACCTACTGGTGGACATAAGACAGGTAGGAACCTACCGCTGGACATATAGACTGGTAGGAACCTACTGGTGGACATTAGACAGGTAGGAACCTACCGCTGGACATATAGACTGGTAGGAACCTACCGCTGGACATATAGACAGGTAGGAACCTACTGGTGGACATTAGACAGGTAGGAACCTACTGGTGGACATAAGACAGGTAGGAACCTACCGGTGGAGATTAGACAGGTAGGAACCTACCGGTGGACATTAGACAGGAGTGTGTGTTTTGACTAATTGTTTTTATATGATCTCCAGGTTCCTGTGTCCACTTCCTCCCAAACCAACCAGTACAGACACCAACAAGGTCTGTCTGTCTCTCTCTTTGCCTGTTTGTCTCTCTCTCTCTCTTCTTGTCTGTCTCCGTCTGCCTGTCCATTTGTCTGTCTCTCTATCGCTGACTGTCTCTATCTCTTCGTGTGAAGTGTAAATGCATTTCTACAGCGCTTTTCAGACCTGTGGCCACTCAAAGCGCTTTACAATTATTGCCTTCCATTCATCCACCCATGCATCCACCCTTTCGTACACACATCCATACTCCCATTCACACACCCACGGCGGTGTCAGCCATGCAAGGCAACAGCCAGCTAGGTCCTTCGCCTGTTATTTGGTTGGGTTGATTTGCAGCACGGAAGAGACTTATTCTTGTGTTTGTCTTGTGTGACAGTGTTTATTGCAGTTAGTAACCAGGTCAGGTCAATGTAGTGGGATGCTTATTAAAAGGGTCTCATGTCTTCTGTCCACACTAGGAGAACATACTGCTCACCCCCCCAACCCAGGACCACACCAGACCAGCTCCAGCAGGAGACCCAAACCACACCAGACCTGCTACTTCCATAGACCCAGACACCACCAGACCAGCTTCACCCAGACACCCAGACCAGACCAGACCAGCTCCACCAGGAGAGCCAGACCACACCAGACCAGCTCCACCAGGCGACCCAGACCACACCAGACCAGCTCCAGCCAGAGACCCAGACCAGACCAGACCCTCCCCAGTCCTGACCCTCTCCTCCAAGAGAAGGAGCTTCCATGTAGAGACGGGCCCAGACTCCTCCTCCAAGAGACGCTGCTCTCCCCACCCCAGCACCTGGCCGCACCAGCAGGTCTCAGCTGGTTCTGGAGTTGGAGTGGGTGAGGAGGTGGAGGAGGAGGAGGAGGTCCATGTTCTCCTGGTGGAGGAGCTGAGCCGGCAGGAGGAGGTGCTGTTCAGCCGCCATCAGCAGGAGGAGCAGGACCGTCTGGTTGCTCTGCTCCTCCAGAAGGAGCTGGACAAGGAGGAGCAGCGGGCCTCCACTGACCGCAGCAAAGGATCTGGTGACCCTTACCAGCTGCGCCGCAAAGCCAGACCCCCCCTGGATCCAGGGACCAGGAGACCTAGCAAGACCTCCTGCTCCTCCTATCGAAATGAGGTGGGAGAAGAGCGAAGGGCTTCTCCTAACAGACAGACGGCTAGCAGCCCAGACTCCGGCCCCGCCCCTCGCCTGCCACAGGCCAGTAAGCAGGCCTCACTAAAGGAGATGTTCCGACGCCTCTCACGCTGAGATCTAGACCATTGGACCTTAGTTTCTCCTTCCCTCCCTGCTATCTCACATTGTACAGTATGTTAGCATCATAGCACTGCTTGTAGCTCACAGTGTACAGTAGGTTAGCATCCTAACGCTGCTTATAGCGCACAGTATGCGCTACGTTATCATCAGAATGCTGCTTGTGTGACTGATGTGAGTGAGTGGACCTGACTGCGATAATGTTCACATCAGCAGCCCCTTTGTACGTTTTGCAGATATTCTGAAAATAAACTACCCACTGGGAGCTGTGATGTCTTGGTCTTGTGTGTTACAGGAACTCACTGCCTTGCTACAGGATACTAGCTCAGCTCAGGGCTGGAACTATAGTATTGGTAAAATAATTGTATTGGTAAAAACACAATTTCGATAGCTAGGTCCCTCCTGGTAAAGACTGTAGCTAGGAGGGCCCTCCTGGTAAAGACTAGCTAGGAGGGCCCTCCTGGTAAAGACTGGCTAGGAGGGCCCTCCTGGTAAAGACTAGCTAGGAGGGCCCTCCTGGTAAAGACTGGCTAGGAGGGCCCTCCTAGGTAGAGATGAACGTAGCTTGGAGGGCTCTCCTGGTAAAGATGGACCGTAACTACGGCACTCTTGGTAAAGATGGACCGTAGCTGGGGGGGCCTCCTGGTCAAGACCGTAGCTAGGAGAGCCCTCCTGGTAAAGATGGACTGTAGCTAGGAGGGGTTCATAAAGACTGTTAGTCCCAGGTATGTGCCCTGTCTACAGGGTCTAATATAGCCATGAGATCAGGGAATCCATCCTGTGACTGCTTCTGCTAGTCTGGGTCCTCTCAGCTCATCTCGACCAATCAGAAGACGGCTACCGTTTTAGTGTCTGTGTATGTCAGTGCCGCTTAGACCTGAGAATCTGCTCTGTGATTGGCTATGGTCTGCTGGAGGAAACAACAGATAAACACGAGGTCTGAGTCATCTGAGAAGCAGAAGAGCAACTGCTATATATTGATTGGGGGCTGACGTGACGACTTGGCCTTCTGTGGTCCATACGTCAACTTTATAAAAAGAATGATTACATTTTGACATTGTTGCTAAGATGCTGTTTTGAGAAGATGCATATAAATCAATTCATCAATCGTGTTTTCTTCAATTTCTTTCACAAAAAGCATGACTATTTTAATACTCTTTTCAAAGTCCAGGCATAACATTTTTAGGTAGTTATATTTTGAGGTATGATCAGATATAATATATAACTGGTACTTTTTTAGTACCGTCGTTGAGTATTGGCGTTATAATGAGCGACTATGTATTTGGAATGTGCCGCACACCGTGGGCGTTTTACGGAGAAGCTTAACCCTCGCCTTCGACATTGACTAAATCACACCCACCCCTCGTATTGCATCCATGGTGGTAAACTAGATCTATAATTAGATCTAGTGCAGTTGTATCGCAACAGTTTCGTTAACGAATTTCCTCCTTTTCGGTTTGAGTCTCTCTAATGCTGTTTTGTGATTTGCTGTTGTGTTTTGCACTTCATTGCAACCGCATAATCCACCTCCTGCGCGAACTGTCATTCCCTTCCCTATTTTACACTTGGATTACATCGAACTCCATAGTAATTGAATTCTCTAAATACGAGGATATTTGGATGAAAGAACGCAGCATTGTCGTTGCAATTTCTTTGAGATATTGCGTCTAGAACAGATGAGACTTCTAAGTGCAAAAACACACACACAATAGTTGTAGAAAATTAACCTGTTTAATGTATGCATACACCAGTCTCCTCTCTAGCAGAGTGAGCCCAGAATACAGTTTCACACAGCCTTTTAACGGAGTTTCACCCCCTCCCCATGATGTATTTTGTCCATACATCATGTGAGGGAAATGTTGACATACAGGAGTTTTTCTGGTATAGATAAGGGGGTCCTTCTGACCGGTTCACCCCAGGGAAAAGGTTAACAAAGGGGAACTAGATAACACAACCTGAAGAAAACAAAGCTTAAATTATTAAATCTAAACAACATATGGATTTTCCATCACAGCATTCGCTCATAAAGTTATTCATTGGCTATATGAGGTTGAGGGTTGAATTCATCTTAACTTTTTCACTGCAGCAACATTAATTAATCTTAATTTTACATCTTCATTTGCCTAGCCTCAATTTAGGTCTTTAGACTGCGGTGGAAACGCAGAAAACAACAGGCCTTGAAAATTAGTTCCTGGGAATAAAGGTTCCATACCCTGTTATTTACTAATATATACCCTCTATTGTACTAAAATACCCTCTAATCTACTAACATGCCATTTAATCTACTAACGTACCCTTTTACATTACTGTCTGAGGACTAGTTACGTCACTCACAGCCGATAACCTATTTGTGAAAGCAAAACACCAAGCACATTGATTTAACGAGGCAGGTTTATTTGACACAATTCATTAATTTATCATGTGTGAGAGGTCATTCCTCATCCTGTGTGTATTGACTATTTCTGTTGTTGAGTGAAATGCTAATTGCAAGCTTCCTATTTATGTATGGTGTACCCCTACTGTTCACAAGCATCCCCCCCCCCCCCCCCCATCCCCCCTCCCCATATGGATATGGAGAATTGTTGCCACGCCCCAGTGGTGGTGGTGTCATTTATATAAAAGAGGGCATTCAAATATACTAGAATGATCAATTAGGAGGCCGTAGCCCAACAGGAAGTGATGCAATGAGTAGGTGACTTAGGGGTCAAGGACACTAACAAGTGAGCTATAGACCTGGGGTCTCTTTTATATCAAAGAGGGTCTCAAAGGACATATACGATTATCAATTTGAGGGCTCCAGCCCTACAAGAAGTGACTCACAAAGCCTCAGCAAATGCTCCATCTCATGGCACCTCACCCAGCGGCTCGCTTGCAAGATTTTGAGCTGACGTTCTTCCTAGACCTACACCCTACCCATCGAACATGCATATCTGAGAATCAGACCTCTATTTTATAACGAAAAAAAGTTATGAGCGAAATGCACATTAAGTTATTTTAATCTCATAAGGGGCATGGTGCAGGCTCCTGTTGACTTTTTGACCTCAGACTTGAAAAACGTGTCCACAGGCTAGCATTGTTTACACGCCTTAAAGCGGACATGAAACAGCCTAGTTTTGACGAGTATTGTCCAGAATTAAGTCAGTTTTTTTTTTATATATAAAACGATTACCCGTTAAATTACAATAAATGTGTGGTTGGCGATAACGTATGCTTTCGCTCATGCTCGCCGCCATATTGCCATTGCGTCACTGACAACGTCATGAGGTTGATTAGTTGGAAAGTCAGCCCAGGAAGACAGCAGTCGCACTAGCTACAACTTCTCACATTCAAAGTAAATATGGCCGAAGACGAGGCTGAAAGCTAATTGGAGGAAACAAACAGTGGCTTACGCATTCGAGCCAGTGAGGAGAGAAAGATGACCTCAAACTCACGTTTGTACAGAGGAGAAGGCGGAGCAATCAGTTCCCCTAGGTGCGGAGGGGGTTGGCCAATCCACATGGTCGCTGCACTAAAATGCCGACCGCAAGCAATCGATCTGCTGTCAGGAGGCTTGCGTGGACCACTTGCTTGGGGATCTGCCCTGCGATACCCTGGCCCGTATTTACCAGATGCTCTGCTGTGAAAGAGACGTATTGGAAGTGTGCATGCTCTCCTTTCGAGAAGTCTGTGCGGAGACCCTGGAGCGGCCTATCAACAGCATTTATTTTAACCTTAGCTGACTATTTAGCATGTAAAATGGGACATGGTAATGTTTGAAACGTCGGTATGAATCTTTCGTTAAGTCACTAATTATAGGTGACATAGTTTCTTATAAGTAGTTCTTATAGTGCGCTCTTTCCTTACGGCGCACACCTATTTAATTGCTAGTAGACTGGGTTGAAACTGCCCGCTGTTTTAGGCCCATTTACTCTACAGTTGGAGGTAACACCCTTTCCCCCACCCTTTCAAGATGGCTAAAGATGCCAAAATTCATACACACGTTCCCCTGGGTCCCGGGAACGACATATTCGAGACTTGGATTTCTAGCGCTTACAGAAAAATAGTTTGTGTTTCCAATGCGTTTCAATGGAGCATTTGATTATGATTTGTGAGCCTTTCCTGTAGGAAAGCCTCACAAGTCTCTATGTTATCGTTTCTAACTTATTCACAAGTCATTCTAGGCTCCCATTAATGGTGTTTTTTATTTTTACATCTTTGTATGACCTGTCATGGAAGGATTACATCACTTCCGGTTGGGCTAGAACCACCAAATTGATAATCTTGTATGTCCTTTAGGCCCTCTTTCATATAAAAAAAAAAGCCCATGTCTTTAGCTCATTCCCAAGTGTACTGGACCCCTAGATCACCCACCAATTCCGTCACTTCCGGTTGGGCTAGAGCCTTCAAACATATAGTTTTAGTAGAGTTTAATGCCCTCATTCATATAACAGTGGTCAATAGGAGTACAACGGGCCCCACCCTATCATTTGCGACCATAACGGGGGGCCGCGGTAACTTGGCCGTGGACACACACACACACACACATACACACAATTTAAGAGCATACTAGACTTCCATCTTCTAACACATTCAATAATGTGGTTGATAATTGAGATAATTGAGGTAGATTCCACATTCCATCTTTAGAAGTTATTAATCGGGTTCTCTATTCCTATAAATCATTAGATCATTGTACTCAACAACATAAATAGTCAATACACACTGAGCATGAAGAATAACCTCACACATGAGGGGGTCATTGGGGTGTGTGTGTTGCATGTTGCATGTAGTTGAATGCACTATTATCAGTACTTGCTTGTGCTATGAACTTTGTTATTGCACTATTATCGTATGTATTTTTATGTGGCAGCCTTTGTGTCAGACAAATTTCCCTTGGGACAAATTAAGTAATCTTGAATCTTAATGGTGTTCTAACATACCCTCTAATGTACTAAAATACCCTCTTATGTACTATAATACCCTATAATGTACTACCATACCCTGTAATTTACTTAAATACCCTCTAATGTACTAAAATACCCGTTAGTGGCATTCTAACATACACTCTAATGTACTAAAATACCATTAAATTGTGTTCTAACATACCCTTTAGGTAACTAAAACAGCAAGTTAGTAGCCAGCTGACTAGCTTAGTGACACGTTGATTCCGTGGTTAACATGCTTCATGTATGTCGAGTTCCCCATGGGCATGTGAGGTGAAAAACGAGGTGGTGATGTGTCCAGTTTGGACCAATTTAAGTTTTGTTGGTTCCTCATCTGGTCAATTCCTGCCAATGACCGTCTGCAGTCAACACGGTGAGAGCAACCACACTCCTTCAGTGTGTTAGTATGTTCTGGTAGTATTTTAATAGGTTCTGTTTGTATGTTAATATGTTCTGGTAGTATGTCAGTATGTTCTGGTAGTATGTCAGTATGTTCTGGTATGTTAATAGGTTCTGTTAGTATGTTAATATGTTCTGTTAGTATGTTAATATGTTCTGGTAGTATGTCAGCATGTTCTGGTAGTATGTTAGAATGTTTTGGTAGTATGTTAATATGTTCTGTTACTTTAATATGTTCTGTAGTATGTCAGTATATTCTAGTAGTTTGTTAGTATGTTTTGGTAGTATGTAGTATGTTGGTATGTTTTGGTAGTATGTTGGTAAGTTTGGGTAGTATGTAAGGTAAGGGTACATAGTTAATTGTAATAATAATGTAATTAGAATAATCAAATTAGAATAATAATAACAACTAGGACTGCAAGCAGTCACACAAGATATTCACAGCCCTATCCCAGCGGCTGCCCTTTTCAAGTGAATCACATGTGTAGTCATTACTCCTAGATCCAACTATGCCTCCGTTTTAGATCTTCAGCACTGTTTTTTTTTTCCCATAACCCCCTCCCCCCCCCCCCCCCACACACACACACACATGTACACGCACACTCAGACATACAGAGAGACACACAGAGACAGACACACACACACACACACACACACACACACACACACACACACACACACACACACAGAAAGAGACACACGTATATAGGCTTATGGAAGATGCCGTTTATGTGCGATTTTCTGCCACCTGCTGGCGAAGTGGTGCATTGCGTTTATGAGCAATTACTGTACTGTGACGTCATGGAATGAGATGAC
>JACYXH010000096.1:2000000-2010000 GCA_026745465.1 Lota lota | reverse complement strand
ATGTTTGTAATCGTACTAAGAATACATGACCATGTGTATATAATAATAGAATAATAATGTATACAATGTTTGTAATCTTACTAATAATACATGAACATGTGTATATAATAATGTCTCTCTGGTCCTGATGTTTCCTGTTCCGGTCTGGGCTTTGATCCAGACCACTGTAACATCCACGCTCCACAAACACCAGCTTTCACGCTTACACCTCACCTGTGTGTGTGTGTGTGTGTTATGAAGATGGAGGAGGATGGGGATGACCTCCTCCTGCTGTCCATTTCTCTCCTGCTGATTTCCTTTTCCTGTCATTCTCTCTCGTCCAAGTTTCTCTCTCGGACGAGTAACCCCCGCACTGAGAGGGAGGGAGAGAGAGAGAGAGAGAGAGAGAGAGAGAGAGAGAGAGAGACCGAGCGATTTTCTCTCTCAATCTCTCACAAACTCACTGATTGAGAGAGAATATCCTGTGAGTCTTACCCGTCCAGACCATCTTCATGAAGAACAACTTCCAGAACAAGTAGGCCTACTAAAACTTTATTACATTAATTTATTATGATACATAGTTACTCATTATTAGTAATAGTAACTATTATTTTAACTTTATAAAGTGATGTTTATGTATACATTTTATGTAAACATTGATTGATACACCTTTGTTGCATTGAATTATATATATGTATATATATATATATATATATATATATACAGAGAGAGAGCGAGATATGGTATCATTTTATACCTTCTTCTTAGAAGATGAATGCAACAGTTGACTTTACATTCAATTCCACCTAATGTAAAACATATATTTACATTGCCAAAACACCCACACATTTTATTCAAATAAAGAAATGTAAATAATAAAAAATAAAGTACAATAGCAAAATATATATTCAGTGAAAGGTATCTTATAATAATAGTCATCTAATAACATGCTAGTAACATGCTAACAGCATGATAGTAACATGCAAACAACATGATAGTCATATGCTAACAACATGCTAGTCATATGCTGGTAAAATGCTAGCAACATGCTAGTAAAATGCTAGCAACATTCTAGTTGCATGCTATTATCTTGGTTACTTGGTCTTCCAAGAGTTTAACCAGCAATTCTTAACTATACGGGTTTCTCTCCCCAGACATGGATCACCTTAACTCCTCTCACTTCCCGACCAGCCAATCAGAGCTTAGCAGCCGCTTCACACAGCAGGTGCTCCCGGCCCTCTATCTGCTGGTGTGTGTGGTAGGCGTGGTCCTCAACGGCCCGGCCGCCTGGTTCCTCCTGCGTGTACCCAGCGAACGCCCCCTGGTGGTGTACCTGAAGAACATGGTGGGGGCCGACCTGCTCCTCCTCTCCACCCTCCCCCTCAAGGTGGGGGCGGAGCTAGGGCTGGGGGGGCGGGGCCTGCATGTGGCCGTGTGTCGCTACAGCGCCGTTCTCTTCTACTCTTCCATGTACGTGGGCATCGTGTTCATGGGCCTCATCAGCCTGGACCGCTACATCACCATCACCCGCCGCGCCTCCTCGCTCCTGCACAGGGTGGGCGTGGCCCGCCTCCTGGCGCTGGTCATATGGTGTCTCCTGCTCCTCAGCGTGCTGCCCAACGCCGTGCTGACCAGCCGCTCCTCCCTCCCGAACTCCTCCGTCTCCTGCATGGAGCTGAAGACGCCCCTGGGCCTGCAGTGGCACAGCGCCTCCACCTTGAGCAGTGTGGCCTTGTTCTGGGCAACGCTGCTCCTCCTCTGCTCCTGCTACGCCTCCATCGCCCGCCGCGTCTACCGCTCCTCCCGACGCGAGCGCGGGGGGGGCGGCCCGTGCCGGCGCTCCGGCCGCAGCATCGTGGTCCTCCTCCTCGTCTTTCTGCTGTGCTTCGTGCCCTACCACGCCTGCAGGGTGCCCTACACGCTGAGCCAGACCCCCGGGGCCCGCTACACCCACCACACACGTTACGTCCTCTTCCAGCTGAAGGAGGCCACGCTCTTGCTCTCCTCCGTCAATGTCTGCTTGGACCCCCTCATCTATTTCTTCATGTGCAGGAGCTTCCGGGAGTCACTGCTGAGGAAGATGGCCGGAGGAGAACAGAGGAGGAGAGGAGAGGAGAGGAGTTGAGAGGAGGAGAGGAGAGGAGAGGCAAGGAGTGGAGGAGAGAGGAGGAGGAGAAAGGAGAGGAGAGGAAAGGAAAGGAGGAGGAGAGGAAAGGAGGAGGAGAGGAAAGGAGGAGGAGAGGAGAGAGGAGGAGAGGAGAGGCAAGGAGAAGCAAGGAGAGGAGGAGATAGGAGTAGAGGAGAGTAGAGGACAGGACTTTTTTTAGTTTTTTTAATGTAATTAATGACGTATAATACATTTCTAAATAAATTTCTCCAACATATGGTTGGTTCTCTGTGTGATGTATGTTTTATATGAATGCGGTTGAAGATATAAGTAGAATAAGTGTGTGTGTGTGTGTTTGTGTGTGTGTGTGTTTGTGTGTGTGTGTGCGTGCATGTGTGTGTGTGTGTGCCTTTGTGTGCGTGTGTGTGTATGTGTATGTGTGTGTGGTCTAAAATGCTGCTCAGTATATGAGTATAAAGACTACATATGTCTCAGCTAAAACACCTTGAACATTATTGTTGATTTCCCAAACTTCATTTATTTATTTATTTTGTGTTTAAATACGCCAACAAACTGAGAGAGGAAGACAAACCTCACACCCAGCAGGTTTATTTATCTTTTGATCACGCATTTCATCAACTGCACCAGATATGTTGGGTTGCAGGACGCTACAGTGTGAATATTTTTTTCACACTATGTAACTAATTAATTCATTTGTGTGTGCGCGTGTTTATGTATGTGTGTGTGTGTGTGTGTGTGTGTGTGTGTGTGTGTGTGTGTGTGTGTGTGTGTGTGTGTGTGTGTGTGTGTGTGTGTGTGTGTGTGTGTGTGTGTGTGCTGTGCCCAAATATTCAAATATTCGTTCATTAGGTAGGTGTTCGAGACTTTATTCAGTATTTCAGTACTTTGTTTTTTTATGATTTAAAAAGAATTATTAAACAATTACGATTTTGATTAAAGTCCATGCATATTTGCAAACGGTAAAAGGTTAGGTTAAAGTTCCAACCATTTTTTTTTAAAGAGGGTCCCAGAACTGCTGTCCTGGGAGTGCAGTTCTTGAAACTGAGGCCTTGCAGTAACATTCTGTTGGTAACAGTTGTATCACGTAATCGTAAGAGTCATAACAGTGTAGCCACCAGGGGGCGTGTGTAGTTGTGTCGCTGTTTGATGACTGCTAAACAAACTGGTAGATTATCGTGAGGACGACACGTTTTCCAACATCATTACCTACATCATTAACACGATCGATTATCTGTTTTCAACCCTAAACGCATGTGTGTTATCCAGGTCAGATAAACGGAAGACAGTGAAGTCCGGTCCGGTTCTGAACGAGAGATCCAGGCCTTGTCTTGCGGCTCAGCCTATCCCGGAAGAGGACCACCGCTCCGCCGGAAGGGTTTTCCAGCGGATACTTAGCAGTTAGCTCTGTGCTAAAATGGATGAGCAGATAGTAGCGTGTTATTTTAGTGTGTAATGTTTGTAGAGTTGTTCATGCTGAATGTATTTAGACTTCAGTGTGTGTGTGTGTAGGTTATCGCTTTGTGACGTCATTATGTCGCGGAGCGGGGAGATAATCCACCTAAACGTCGGAGGGAAGAGGTGCGACTCTTTTATTATTATACTTATATTATACTTTATTATTATTTATACAATATATTACAACACTTTATGTATACTTATATTCTATATATATATTACACCCGTATACAAAGGTTATGGTACAGACTTCATATACACCTGGGTGAGAGTATGATTCATTAGTTCATTAGTGATGAAGAGTGTTAGTGATGAAGAGGGTTTTATACTAGTGATGAAGAGTGTTAGTGATGAATGTTTTATACTAGTGATGAGTGTTTAGTGATGAAGAGTGTCTTATACTAGTGATGAAGAGTATTTTATACTAGTGATGAAGAGTATTTTATACTAGTGATGAAGTGTTTTATACTAGTGATGAAGAGTGTTAGTGATGAGTGTTTTATACTAGTGATGAGTGTTTAGTGATGAGTGTCTTATACTAGTGATGAAGAGTATTTTATACTAGTGATGAAGTGTTTCACACTAGTGATGAAGAGTGTTAGTGATGGGTGTTTTATACTAGTGATGAGTGTTTAGTGATGAAGAATATTTTATACTAGTGATGAAGTGTTTCACACTAGTGATGAAGAGTGTTAGTGATGAAGACTGTTGGTGGTCAAGACTGTTTTATACTTGTGATGTAGACTTTTAGTGATAAACTGTTTTATACTAGGGATGAAGAGCGTTAAGTGATGAGTGTTTTATACTAGTGATGAAGTGTTTAGTGATGAAGAGCGTTTATACTAGTGATGAGGAATGTTAGTGATGAAGAATGTTAGTAATGAAGAGTGCTTTTTACGCTAGTGTTGAAGAGTGTTTGTGATGAAGAGTGTTTTATACTAGGATGAAGAGTGTTAGTGATGAAGAGTGTTTTATACTAGTGATGAAGAGCGTTTATACTAGTGATGCGGAATGTTAGTGATGAAGTGTTTTAAACTACTGATGAAGACTGTTAGTGATGAAGACTGTTTTATACTAGCGATGACGACTGTTAGTGATGAAGAGTGATTTATACTAGTGATGAAGAGTGTTTAATACTAGTGATGAAGGGTGTTCGTGATGAGTGCTTTATACTTTTGATGAAGAAGTGTTAGTGATGAAGAGTGTTACTAATGAAGTGTTTTATACTAGTGATGAATAGGGTTTAGTGATGAAGACTGTTAGTGATGAAGTGTCTTATACTAGCGATGTAGAGTGTTAGTGATGAAGATGGTTATATACTAGTGAAGAAGAGTAATCTATACTACTGATGAATAGAGTTAAGTGATGAAGAGTGTTCTTGATGAATATTTGATGTTTCCAGGTTCAGTTCTTCCCGGCAGACTCTGACCTGGGTTCCAGACTCATTCTTCTCCAGGTGTGTGTGTGTGTGTGTGTGTGTGTGTGTGTGTGTGTGTGTCTGTGTCTGTGTGTGTGTATTAATGTATTTTTTTTGTCATTAGTCTGCTGAGTGGGCGCATCTCCACCTTGAAGGACGAGACAGGAGCGGTAAGTAGTGTGTGTGTAAGCACTGTTTATCTGTGTGCACATTATGAGGATGATGTGTGTGTTAACCGTGTGTGTGTGTGTGTGTAGATCTTCATTGACAGAGACCCTTCCCTCTTCGCTCCCATCCTCAACTTCCTGCGCACCAAAGAGCTCCACCCCCGCTCCGTCAATGTTCACATGCTCACGCACGAGGCCGAGTTCTACGGTATCACCCCACTGGGTGAGTTAAAGCTCTCCCTCCTGCTCTTTGTTAGAGCTCTCTCTCCCCTGCTGTCTGTTGGAGCTCTCTCTCTCTCTCTCTCTCCTGATGTCTGTTGGAGCTCTCTCTCTCTCTCTCTCTCTCTCTCTCTCCTGATGTCTGTTGGAGCTCTCTCTCCCCTGCTGTCTGTTGGAGCTCTCTCTCTCTCTCTCTCTCTCTCTCTCTCTCTCTCTCTCTCTCTCTCTCTCTCTCTCTCTCTCTCTCTCTCTCTCTCTCTCTCCTGATGTCTGTTGGAGCTCTCTCTCTCTCTCTCTCTCTCTCTCTCTCTCTCTCTCTCTCTCTCTCTCTCTCTCTCTCTCTCTCTCTCTCCTGATGTCTGTTGGAGCTCTCTCCCTCCTGCTGTCTGTTGGAGCTCTCTCCCTCCTGCTGTCTGTTGGAGCTCTCTCCCTCCTGCTGTCTGTTGGGGCTCTCTCTCTCTCCTGATGTCTGATAGAGCTTGCTCTCTCCTACTGATTGGGGGGTTTGGGTTGTGGGGATGTTTGGGTGTGTTTGTTTTGTCATGATGTTTGGGTGCATTTGTTTTGGGCAGTGCGTAAGCTGCAGCTGTGTGATGACCTGGACCGCTCCTCCTGTGGCAACGTGCTGTTCAACGGATACCTGCCCCCTCCAGGTAACCCTGCTTACAATAGCAACACCAAAACTCCCACTCACACCTGGACACACACCAGAGTTTGTTGTCCACAAACTCTGTACTGACCGACGCACATTCCAAAATGTTCCATTCCAAAAGACCAACGTGCTATATTGTCATTGTTTACTTCAGAAATTCAGATAAATTATATCGGAATATTTGAATATACTGATATTTTTACCAACCGATCACTCAAAGGTGTGTGTGTGTGTGTGTGTGTGTGTGTGTGTGTGTGTGTGTGTGTGTGTGTGTGTGTGTGTGTGTGTGTGTGTGTGTGTGTGTGTGTGTGTGTGTGTGTGTGTGTGTGTGTGTGTGCGCAGTGTACCCAGCCAAGAGGAGGAATCGTCACAGCGTAGCCGGACCTCAGTACCCGGTCCGTGTAGCGCCTGCGGAGCGCGCACCGGTCCGACGAAGCAACACCATGCCCCCTCACCTGGGCGGGGGTGGACCCCTCGCCCACCGGCCCCCCGAAGACCGGGTCCCTGGGGGTCAGCACATACATATAAGCATATTTCTGCTCAGGGGTTAAAGTAATGGTATCTTATTCATACCATATTTGTGTGTGTGCGTAGGCCAGGTGTCGGACCCAGGTATGGTGCGGATCATCTGTGGTCATCATAACTGGATCGCCGTAGCGTACGCCCAGTTCGTAGTCTGCTACAGGTACTGATCACTTCATCCATGATACTGATGATTATATTGACCACACATCAATCCCCCCCCCCCCCCTTCCAGGGTAAACACATCTAACGACCTCCCCTCCTCCCCCCAGGGTGAAGGAGTCCACCGGCTGGCAGCAGGTCTTCACATCACCCCGTCTGGACGGTGTGATCGACAGGGTGGCACTCAACGCCAAGGTGATGGCTGGGTCACTAGGTGACAACGACAAGATGGTGGCTGTCGCCTCGGGAACGGAGATCATTCTCTGGGCCATCTGCCCTGACGGCAATGGCAACGAGATCGGTGAGAGAGGACTAAGATCTGGTTGAATCTGGTTAGATCTGGTTAGATCAGGACTGTTAGGTCAGGTTATAACCAGACTGTTAGATCAGGTTAGCATGGGTTGGATCAGGACTGTTAGATCAGGTTAGATCAGGACTGTTAGATCAGGTTGGAACAGGACTGTTAGATCAGGTTAGAACGGGCGTGATCAGGTTAGATCATGGCTTTTCGATCAGATTACATCAGGATTGCTCAGGACTGTTAGATCAGGTTAGGTCAGGTTAGATCAGGACTGTTAGATCAGAACTGTTGGATCAGGTTAGAACGAGTTAGATCAGGTTTGATCAGGTTACATCAGCTTACATCAGGACTTTGAGATCAAGTTAGATCAGCACTGTTGGAACAGGTTAGGTCAGGACTGTTGGAACAGGTTAGATCAGGACTGTTAGATCAGGTTGTATCAGGACTGTTAGATCAGTGAGGGAGGAATGCTTTTAGGATTACTATCGACAGAAAATGGAATGTCCTTGTGGTAATTGATTAATTGTTTAACGAGACAATATGCAATATAGTTTTGTTTGAGATGTGCTCTAAAACATGTAGATGTAGATGTCATGTAGAAGCTAACTTTAAAGCTAACGGGTTCTGTAATCTGTTTCTCTACAGGTGTGTTCAGCCTCAACGTGCCAGTGGAGGCTCTCTTCTTTGTTGGTAACCAGCTGATTGCTACCAGTCACACGGGGAAGGTAGGCGTGTGGAACGCCGTCACCAAACACTGGCAAGTGAGTCAAACCAAGTCCCCCTGCGATGCTCCGGACAAGCCCACCACAAGCAAGAGGCAGAATAATTCACATGTTCATTTATCCAAAAGTATAAACATTTCCTAAAACAAAACAAAACTACCAAGCCCTTCGTCATATCGTGTGTTGTCACCCTAAAGGGAAAAGGTAAATCCTTACAAAGAGCTTGGTTGTCTTGGTTGATGGGTCTCTGCCTCCTAATGAACACATTCAAACCTTGACCAAGAAACTGAAAACGCCCCCTGTGGACTGTACCAACGGGTAGGCTGATTTGTCCCCCATACATCTGGGTGGAAGTCACACCTGGTGGTGATATGGATCCGTTTTCTGTGATATGGATAATTATAGCAAATACAATTGTGTAAGGATTCAAAGCTTGTCATTTTTTATTCATTTCTTTATTATAATTAAATGCAAATACTTGTTTATACTTGTTGGGCTCCATCACAGTTATCTATTGTTCTAAAGCGTTCAGTAGTTACATGTGATGCCAGCCGCTTCAGCATCTCGATATTCTGCACAACCAAGCACGGAACAAGCTCGTCTGCCATCAGACTTCAGATACAATCTAAAGTGTGATTTGGGGGATGGTAATCGGGGGCCTTGGTAACGTGGGCTATGGTAACCAGGGGCGATGTGTTTTCAGAACCAGGACGTGGTTCCCATCAACAGCTGTGATACGGCCGGCTCCTTCCTCATCCTCGGCTGCAACAACGGATCCATCTACTACATAGGTGAGGATCATGGTTTAAACATCTACCACATAGGTGATTATCATGGTCTTAACATATACCACATAGGTGAGGATCATGGTCTTAACATATACCACATAGGTGAGGATCATGGTCTTAACATATACCACATAGGTGAGGATCATGGTCTTATCATCTACTACATAGGTAATGATCATGGGCTTAACATCATAGGTAAGAATCATGGTTTAAACATTTACCGTATAGGTGATGATCATGGGTTAAACATCTACTACATAGGTAAGGATCATGGGTTAAACATCTACATAGGTGAGGATCATGGTTGAAATATCGACTACATAGGTAAGGATCATGGGTTAAACATCTACATAGGTGAGGATCATGGTTGAAATATCTACTACATAGGTGAGGATCATGGTTTAAACGTCTATGGTATTCTAACGTTTAATATTCAAAATAAACAGACAAATGGCTAGATCTTTTGACAAATACAGACTGAAAACCATGAGCCTTGTACAATGGTGAGACCTGGAGCCTGTCTCACCACAACCACCTATACTGTCTCACCACCAATACCTGTCTCATCACAACTACCTGTCTGTCACTACAGCCACCACCACTACCTGTCTGTCTCACCACCAGTACCTTTCTCATCACAATTACTGTCTGTCACCACAACCACCACCACTACCTGTCTGTCCCATCACAACTACCTGTCTCACCACAAACACTTCTACTGTCTCACCACCAGTACCTCTGTCTCACAACACTTACCTGTCTCACCACAACCACCACAACTACCTGTCTCACCACAACCACCTCTACTGTCTCACCACAACCACCTCTACTGTCTCACCACCAATACCTGTCTCATCACAACTACCTGTCTGTCTCACAACTACCTGTCTCGCCACCACCACCACCTGCCTGTCTCATCACCAGTATCTGTCTCATCACAACCACCACAACTACCTGTCTAACCACCAGCACCAGTCTCATCACAACTACCACCACTGCCTGTCCCACCTCCACTACCTGTCTCACCACCACTACCTCTCCTGTCACACCACCATTACCTCTCCACCACACCACTACCTGTCTCTCCTCTACCTGTCTGTCTCACAACAACTACCTGTCTCTTCATGACAATCTTAGACAGGTAGTTGTGCTAAGACTTTTATTCACTGTGTGTGTGTGTGTGTGTGTGTGTGTGTGTGTGTGTGTGTGTGTGTGTGTGTGTGTGTGTGTGTGTGTGTGTGTGTGTGTGTGTGTGTGTGTGTGTGTGTGTGTGTGTGTGTGTGTGTGTAGATGTCCAGAAGTTTCCTCTCAGGATGAAAGACAACGACCTCCTGGTGACAGAGCTGTACAGAGACCCCACTGAGGACGCCATTACTGCCCTCAGCGTGTACCTCACCCCCAAGACCAGTAATACTACTATAATACTACTACCTCACCCCCAAGACCAGTAATACTACTATAATACTACTACCTTACCCCCAAGACCAG
>JACYXH010000096.1:1975000-1997500 GCA_026745465.1 Lota lota | reverse complement strand
ACGAGTGTTGTGACTGGTTGTCGCTAACAAGTGTTGTGACAGGTTGTCACTAACGAGTGTTGTGACAGGTTGTCACTAACGAGTGTTCTGACTGGTTGTCACTAACGAGTGTTCTGACTGGTATCACTAACGAGTGTTGTGAATGGTTGTCACTAACGAGTGTTCTGACTGGTTGTCGCTAACGAGTGTTGTGACAGGTTGTCACTAACGAGTGTTGTGACAGGTTGTCACTAACGAGTGTTCTGACTGGTTGTCACTAACGAGTGTTCTGACTGGTTGTCACTAACGAGTGTTCTGACTGGTATCACTAACGAGTGTTGTGAATGGTTGTCACTAACGAGTGTTGTGACTGGTTGTCGCTAACGAGTCTTGTGACTGGTCGCAGCGCTGGGAGGGCCGACGGAGGAGGAGCTTTTGGAGCTTTTGGACCAGTGTGACCTGGCCATGACCCGGACCCCCGACACCACCCCCCGTACCTCCACCTGCAGGTACACACACGCACACACGCACACACGCACACACACGCACAGTGTGTGTTTGAACACCATTGTGTTCGAAGCTTGTTGTGGTGACATATTATGACCAACACACATTGTGGTGTTGGGTCTCAGAGACGTAACCCATGCGTACAGTACAGAGAAATGGGCTAGGACTCTTAGAATCGTAAGCAAGGTAACACAGCATGCAGTCATTTCAGATATATCAGCACATGACGCCCCCCTTCTTTCTATTGGTTGACAATCGGCGAATTAAAGCTAAGCAATTGACTTGCCAGCGCTACCAGAGATTCTGGGTAGAGCAATGGTTTTCATCCTGTGGTACTTCAAACGTCCGCCTTTGCTTCGCAGCAGTTTTCACTTCGCAATTTGAAGAGATTCAAAATGCTTGTGTTAACAAGGACACTTTTGTAAGCAGGCTATTCGCCACTATTATAAGCTGATATCTGCATGTTGTCTCTCTCCAATTTCTTTAAATTTTATTCAAAAAAGCTATATTGGCTTAGGAAACAAATATTTGAATAGTATTAGAATAGTAAATACTAAATATAAAAAAGTAAAATATGGAATACTAAGAGTGTATAAATAGTCCAGTATAAAATATCTCCTATATACAGATAAATTAAAGATACACTGTACATGCACTGTATTAACATATCTCTGTAAATTACATATCTCTGTGTTTACATATCTCTCGCTTACTTATCTCATATCTCTCTCTGTCTCTCTCTCTTTCTGTCTGTCTCCTTCTTTCTCCAGTCTCTACATGCAAGGTTCTGAGTCTTCACGGGTTGATCGTCCTTTGGGGGGAAGGGTGGGTCCGTTCTGTGGTAGTCTTCCTCGCCAGCCCCCCCCTCCTCTCCCCCCCACTAAGCCCCTCTCCCGTGAGGCGGAGCCAACCCCCCAGGCCCTGGGCCATGCCCCCCTGCCCAGGTTCCAGCGAAGCCCCGCCCCACACGCAGCAGGCCCCGCCCCCTTGCGGAGGGGCAGCTTCGTGGAGCGCTGCCAGGAGCTGGCGGGCGGGGCCGAGGGAGGGAGGCGGAGCCTAGCTGTGTGCAGTGAGCTAGAGAGCAGGCTGGGCCTAAGAGCTCCCGCAACCTTCTCTGTGTCGCCCGGGCAACACCTCACACCTTCGTCATCATCATCACAGCGCAGGGTGGGACTCTCCTCCCCTGTTAGCCCCGCACCCTCAGCAGTCAGTCCAACCTGTTCACTCGGCTCCACCTCTCCTCAACATCTGATTGAATCCCCTGAGACCCCGCCCCCCCCAGAGGCCCCACCTCCTCCCGAGGCTGTGGCCATTCAGACTCCAGTGTCCGGACCTTCGACCAGTCCTAAGCCTCCCATGAACGAAACCAGCTTTTGATTGGTTTGAGCAGCCAGGTTCCTACCACGCCAAGTTAAAAGCCTTTAGTCAAAACCGCTACAAAATTAAAAGTGTTTTCTTTAACATCTTTCTCCAATTTAACCAATTACACCACACAGGAAGTCTCCTCCTCAATGACAACTAGCCAATCAGGAGCGAGATAAGCAGATTAAACAATCTTCCTCAAAGTAGCTACTAGTTACTGTCTTACCAGTTTATCCTTCCTACCTGACTAACCTTGAACATGAAACACTCAATACTTCAAAGTAAAAGCCACAGTGGTGTCTGGAGATCCAAGATGAAGAGGAGCAGTATTTAGTGATTAGCTGATTGTAGAATGTTCTAGCTCATGATTGGCATAGGTTCTGACCCTAGGACCAATGGGACTGGTCCAGTATTTATGACATCATGACGTGTCCCTGGGCTGTCCTCTCCATCGGCTAGCCAAACATTTCTTATTTTTATATCTTTCTATTTGATCTGTTGAGGCATGTTGTGAGGATGATAGCGGGGATGATAATGATGAAGAAGGTGGTGCTGGTGATGAAGATGGGAATGGTGGGGGTGATGTTTAAGAAGGTGGTGGTGGTGATTATTAGGATGATCTAAATTAGTTGTTTGCCAGATTGTGTCATTGTGAGCTGGTAGCTCTGGTTGGTTTATAAAACTGCTTTTCTAATGTATTTGTATGAAAAATTAAACAACTAACTGCTTAAATCTCTAGTATTGTCCGTCAGATACCGACCCAACGCTACGTTTTTTCTAACCTAGTAGCGCGACAAAACACAAGTAGCTATATATATATTAGATAGAAGAACATGTTTGATAACTAAAATAATATTGATGATTACAATTCATTTATATTTGTGCAAATATTGTTTTCAGCTGTAATACTGTTGCTGAGCTATGGGCTCGGGCCATGTTACAGTACTAATGTTACTTTGTGGTAATGTTACTATGTGGTGGTATTACCATTTGGTATCCTTAGCGTAGGAATGTTTCTATTGTAATGTAATGTTACCATGGTAATGTTTCAATGGGTATGTCACTGAATGGTAATGTTCATATGGTAATGTATCTGTGGTTACTATGGTGTTACTGTGGTCACCGTGGCTATGTTACAATGGATAATATAACTGTGTTTCCATGGTAATGTAAAACTGTGGTTACTACGGTGATGTTACCTTGATAATGTTACCAAACTTGACCACAGTAGCGTTCACAAGGTTGTTGTCTCCTTGTGACTCATGAGGGGATAACAGGAAGGAGCCTGCTGATGTAAGAAAACCACTTCCTGTTTAAAACTGGTCACGACTGAAGGCAGAGATTTCTAGATGTAATGTTTAACAACGTCTGAACCAATCAAAAGCCTTGGGAGGGAGGGACTCAACATGACAGAAGTATCAGACGTGGCCGTATTTAATCAAGTGTGCATATACTTCAGTTGTGCTGAACAAGAGACAGGAGTTGATGTGTTGGGTTTGGACCACAGCCATCCCAGGATAAACTTAAGCTAAAACATGGAAGTTTGTTAAATTCATACAAACATAGTTTTTTTAAACACCACAAACCTGCAACAAACCTACAACTAACAACAGGTGAACGATTATGTACATTGGTATTCATCAACAGTATCTCCAACCTCTTACACTTTAGAAGTACCTGCAGCTGATGGTATTGGTAGGCAACAATACAGAGATGACCGTTGTCATTAAAATAAACGTGACATCAGTTATTAATGATACAAATTTTAAGAAAAAAATAACCCTGGTGAATATTTCCTTTTTTTCAATAGCTTATAACGCTGTCACTATGCCAACTGTGGGCTAACTGTGAACTAACTATGTACTTACCCTGGGCTAACTGTAGTTGAACTCAATGTACTAACTATAGGCTAACTATGTGCTAAATGTAGGCTAACCGTGGGATAGCAGGCTAATTGTATGTGCTAACCGTGTGTGCTAACAATCCGCTCACTATATGCATGTCAAGGATTACACTTACTTTTCGATGAGTATTTATTACTTATTTAGTCTGGACTTTTATGATGCGAATGCCAAGCTCACACTACAGGACCTTTGTCCAGATTCTGATGTCAAAAACTTCTGAGCTCATTTTTCAGCCCTAATATTATCTGATAAAAATCTGAAACAAATTCCTGATTCCTGGTTCTGAAGCAGTCTTCTCATCTGAGGGGGTCAAAGGTGACCAAACGGTGGTCCACCAGTCTGGACCTTGTCAGGGTCCTTTAATCTGAGGGGGTCAAAGGTGACCAAACGATGTTCAATAATCATTACAAACTTTGGATTTTGTCGCCATCGTACAATGTCTGCTATCAAAGCAGCTGATTTGATTTGACTATTTAGACTCCCAAGTAGAGTGCGGCTCCATGGACAGCAGAGCCATTTATGATTCAATGAATAAACCACCCCATGTTCGTTGATGAGAAAATTGTGTGTCATCTATGTCATTTGAGACACAAGGACAGGATATTCACTTTGGAGAATTACCTGACTCAGTTGATTAAACTATAGCCTATTTACTTAAAGTGTAAGTGAACCCACTGTATCACTGTTATACTGTTACAGTGACAAATTGGCAAAGATTAGGATGTTGACGAGGATTGAAGACAGTACAAGTTTAAAAAGAAAACGGTTTTGGGTTCACTTGCACTTTCAAAATAATGATGGACAAGATGCAACCTACTGCTATTAATGTATGGCGGTATATGTCTGACTATATGTCGCTCTATTGAAGCAAGACTCCTGTATCCTTGGCAAATGTATGCAAAGATTCAAACCCTTGCTTTTTAGTCCTGTAGAAGTCTTGCAATGTGAGGCCCTGGGTAATTCTCGTTCGTATTTTCTGTCTGGTGTGATATTAGATGAGAGCTGCTCTCCTGGGATGGGATTTTGTTTGAATTTGTAAGTCCTGTAGTGTGGGCTTGGCATAACATGTACAAGCATCTTCAAAGCTTCGTTTTAGCACCGCTCGCTAATCAACCAGAGATGCTGAGCAAGGATGACGTCCACATGAAGTCTCAGGGATACCATTCATTTCTAGTCCAGTTGGGTCCATTGGTCTAGTCTGGTCTGGTCTGGTCTGGTGGTCTAGGCAGCGGTGCAGTGGTGGGGTCTCTGGGACATGATATAACCTCTCCAGCAGACGCAGCGGAACGATCCGTCTGTGTTGATACAGCGGGCGTTCACACACTCCGACTCCAGGCCGCCTCCCTCACACTCGTTAATGTCTGCAGGGAGATGCATTCTGGGTAAGGTTGTTGCTGGACAGAGAAAGAGGTTTATGATGTGGAGCAAAAGGTGCATTGTGGGTAAGGTTATTCATGACCTCTGCAGGTCATCGAGGCCATGTCCAGCTGGTATCCATGGTAACAGTCGCAGGTGTAGCCCTCCTCCACGCGGATACACCTGCCGTTCTCACAGCCGTGCAGTATCCCACAATCCTCCGCGCTACTCAGCCCTGTGAAGGAGTCATAACGCCCTGAGAAAGAGAGGGGGAGTTATAGACTCTCGTCCTCAGATAATACATAACCAGCGCTTGCTGAAGGCGGTCGTCTAGTGTCAGGGAAACTCACTGTCATACAGCCTCTGGGGAGGGCCGCCCCTTCCTGTAAAGCCAGGAAACGGTGGCCTCGGTCGCCAGGGCGCCTCCTCCTCCTCTACATTTTCCTCCTCCTGGATGTAGGACCCTTCCCCTGGAACATAGGCCCCGCCTCTGGGCACGTAGGCCCCGCCCCTGGGAAGGGGGGAAAGGCTGAGGGGCCGGCCCTCGGGCAGCGAGGGGGGGGGGCGTGCCCCGAAGGATGTCTCTGAGCGAGGGTCGGGGGGCAGCCCGAAGGAGGGGGGGTGGGAGTCTCCGTCGTCATAGTAACTAATAACATAACACAACATAAGTTAACTATACTGTGTGTGTTTGTGTGTACATGTACGTTTGTGTCTGTGTATGTGTACATGTGTGTGTACCTGCGTCCTGGTCCGTCAGGTAGACCATAGGTTCCAGGTGTTCTCTGACCCCCTGCTGGGAGGTAGTCATCATACCCTCGTCCTCCTGCTGGTCCTCTGTAGCCCCCGTCAGGCAGACCCCCGGCCACGAAGGAGTCTGCTCCGTAGGGGGCGCTGTAGGGAGGTGCTGGGAACACGTTAAACAGTACTACTGAAGGTGTTGTAGGTGAGACTGAATATATACATACTAGTTTTATTAAAGGAGCTGTAGGTGAGACTGAATATATACATACTAGTTTTATTAAAGGAGCTGTAGGTGAGACTGAATATATACATACTAGTTTTATTAAAGGAGCCGTAGGTGAGACTGAATATATACATACTTAGTTTTATTAAAGGAGCTGTGGGTGAGACTGAATATATATATATATATATATATATATATATATATATATATATATATATATATATATTAGTATTATTAAAGGTGCTATAGGTAAAATTTAAGAGCTATTATATGTATGTATACTATTATTATTAAAGGTGTTGTAGTTACGATTTCAGATCTATTATCTATATATTAGTATTAATAAAGGTGCTGTAGGTAAGATTTAACAGTTATTATTCAAGTGCCATTTGTTGAAAATGACAAAGCCATCTATTTGTGAGTCATGTAACTACAGTCTGAGAGAGGCAAGGAGTTGCACAGAGACATCTGTGTGAATGGAAATGCTAAACCAGCTTGATACAAGCTACAAACTGAACTCTTTAACATTCAGACACACTCAGTTGAGAATCATAACCATGAGATGACCTACCTGCTCCTCCTCCTCCTCCTCCTGCCCCTCTCCCCCTCCCTGCAGACCCTCCCGGACCCGCTCCCGGACCCAGCCTCCGACTGGGCTCTCCTCCGAACGAATTCGCAAAACTCTCCCCAGGGAAGGGCAGAACCGAGCTACAGAGGTTAGCATAGTCGTCTGGTAGAGATGGAGGAAGGGGGGGCGGGGGGGGGCGGGCAGATAATTTAATACAGGGAGATAAAATCACTTTTCTCCCTTCCCTCTCCTCCACTCATCCCCTCCTTCCTCCCTCCCTCCCTCCTCTCTCCCCCTCCCTCCAACCTTCTTCCTCTCTCCTCCCCTCTCCTACCTCACTCCCCTCTCCTCCCTCCCTCCTATCTCCTCCCTCCTCCCCCTCCTCCCACCCTCCCCTCTCCTCTCTCCCTCCTCTCTCCTCCCTTCTCCTCCCTCCATCCTCCCTCTCCTCCTCTCCCCTCTCCTCCCCTCTACTCTGTCCCTCCTTTCTCCTCCCATCTCCTCCCTCCTCCCCTTTCCTCCTCACCAGTATCAGTCCCAGGGCAGAGGGCACACAGCAGGCCCCATCCCTCGCCGTAGAGGCAGCAGCAATCCTGGAAGCTGATGTGTCGTCTTCCCAGAGGACTCTGGCACACTAGGTCAGCTGACACCTGCTGCCAGCACAGAGACACGCCCTCTTCTGGCAGGACACAGGAAAGACATACACACCTCACTCAGGTAACACACACGCACACCTCGCTCGGGTAACATACCTTGCTTGGATAACACACCTCACTCAGGTAACACACACACACACACCTCGCTCGGGTAACATACCTTGCTTGGATAACACACCTCACTCAGGTAACACACACACACACCTCAATCAGGTAACACACACAACCAGGTATGTGTGTGTTACCTGCGGCCAGGTGTGTGTGAGTGTGTGTGAGTATGTGTTACCTGCGGCTAGGTGTGTGTTTCTGTGTGTGTGTGTGTGTGTGTGTGTGTTTGTTACCTGCTGCCAGGTGTGTGTTTGTGTGTGTTACCTGCGGCCAGGTGTGTAGAGTTGATGCAGGTGTGCTGGCTGTGGTCCAGCACCAGCGGGGGCTGACAGGTACAGAAGTAGGAGCCCACAGTGTTGACACACAGACCCCCTGGGCAGCTGTCGTCCTGCTCACACTCGTCCATGTCTAGAGGAGGGGTGATCAGGTCGTGTGTGTGGGTGATGGTTTGTGTGCTTGTATGCGTGTGTATTTGTGTGTGTGTGTGTGTGCTCACCAACACACTCCAGCAGTGTGTGATGATAGATGAAGCCACTGGAGCAGTAGCAGGTGTATCCTGGGATGTTGTTCACGCACACACCGCTTTTACACACCTCTGGATGGAACCGCTTACACTCGTCCACATCTGGCACCACACACACACACACACACACACACAACCCTCAGAACCAGCTGTGTGTGTGTGTGTGTGTGTGTGTGTGTGTGTGTGTGTGTGTGTGTGTGTGTGTGTGTGTGTACCAGTACCTGTATAACTGAAAGCTGCTGATCCGGTGGTGACGTAGCCCTTTCCACTTGGACACATTGACTGATATTCAGCTACACACACACACACACACACACACACACACACACACACACACACACACACACACACACACACACACACACACACACACAATACACACACATGCATGATACACACACACACACAAACACAGAAATCAAATTATTTCATAGTTGCACTTCATAGTTGACTCCCCACAGGGTATGTGTATTATGTGTACATGTGATAGGTACAGGTGAGTGTTACCTGTGTTAGGTATGGGTGAGTTCTACCTGTGTTAGGGGTGGGGAAGATGAGTGTTACCTGTGTTAAGGGCGGGGCAGGGGAGTTTTTCCTCTGTTAGGGGCGGGGCATGTGAGTATTACCTGTGTTAGGGGCAGGCAGGTGAGTGTTGCCTTGTGTAAGGGACGGGGCAGGTGAGTGTGTCCTGTGTTAGGGGCGGGGCAGGTAAGTATTACCTGTGTTAGGGGTGGGGCAGGTGAGGTACTGGCAGCCAAGCCCCCAGCCCTCCCCCACGGTACAGCAGCACTCCTGCTGTGTGGTGTTAGCAGCCAGCAACCTGCAGGGGGCGCTGAGCTCAAGGCTATAGTAACACTCCCTCAGATCCCCCGGACCCCCCGCTGGGATAGGGGGGTACCTCCCCCGACCTGGGGTCACACCGTGGGAGGAGGAGGAGGAGGAGGAGGAGGAGGAGGAGGAGGAGGAGGAGGAGGAGGTCACAGGAAGACTTGCCTGCCCTGAGGGCGGGAAAGAGGGAGAGACAGTTCATTCATGGCCAACACACGAGTGGTTATGTTATGTCATTCAGGTGTGTGTGTGTGTGTGTGTGTGTGCACCTTGTGCCATGACACACTCTCTAGTGCGTGCGTGGAACTTGTGTCCATGTGCGTCACACACACACGTGAAGGATCCCGGTACGTTCTGGCAGCGTGCCGCGCCACACACACCCTGCAGTGACACACACTCGTCCTCGTCTGGGGGGGATGGGGGGATGGGGGGGGTTATTGATTGACTTGGGCAGGTGGTCACTGTGTGTTTGTGTGTGGCCGTGGGCGTGGGCGTGTCCATGCGTGTGCATGCGTGTGTGTGTGTGTGCGTATGTGGGTGTTTGTGTGGGTGTAAGGATGCAGGTGTTGTGGTCTGCATTGCTGGTGAATCCCTGGTCTCAGACTCACACATACTCACTCAATCACTTGTTAGAACACTCGTTAACGTTAGACAGACATGCAGGCACAGGCAGGCGGAAAGACAGACAGACAGACAGGCACATATAGGCATATGGAAAGACAGTCACAGACAGACAGGCAGGCAGACAGAAAGACAGACACAGATAGGTATACGGAAAGACCAATCCAAGTCAATATATAAATAGTTTTCTAGACAGGCTGTTTCAATATATATGCACACACGTAGACATACAATAAATATCAATATATACCCACACATAGACATATGGGTAGGTAGGTAGCTAGGAAAGTGTGTGTGTGTATACGTGTGTATGTGCGTGTGTGCGTGTGTGTGTGTGTGTATGTGTGTGTGTGTGGCAGACCTACCCAAGCAGACTGTTCCATTGTTCCCGGGGGTGTATCCCTGCTGACACACACACTGGTACGACCCAGCGGTGTTCACACACTCCCCCCTCGGGAAACAGAAGTCCCCCTCAGAACACTCATTAATGTCTGATAACACACACACACACATAATATATAACACACACACATTAATACATAACACACACATTAATACATAACACACACACATTATTACATAACACACACACACATTATTACATAACACACACACACATTCATATATAACACACACACATTAATACATAACACACACATTAATACATAACACACACATTAATACATAACACACACATTCATAAATAACACACAAAATAATATATAACACACACACACATTAATACATAACACACACACATTAATATATAACACAGACACATTCATATATAACACACACACATTCATACATAATACACATACATTCATATATATAAATATCTCACACACACACATTAACTTCTAACACACACACATTAATATATAACACACACAATCATATAAAACACACATTCAGATATAACACACACATTCATGTATAACACACACACATTCATATATACCACACACATATTCATATATAACACACTCACATTCATATATAACACACACATATTAATATATAACACACACACATTCATACACTTATTAATATCTGATAACACACACATTAATATACAACACACACATACTCATTGCACACACACACGCACACACACTCATTAATATCTGATAACACACACCCTCATTCATATCTGTTAACACACACACACACACACACACAGGGCTATACCTTGACACTGCATTGTGATGCCGGTGGATCGATACCCAGGCAGACAGTCACATGTGAAGGATCCCAGCGTGTTGACACACACACGGTCTGTTGCGCACACACGCTCACTCACACACTCATCTAGATCTAGAGAGACAGTACACACATACACACAGTACACACAGTACACAGGATTACACCCAGTAAACTCATACACCCAGTACACACATGCACAGTACACAGATTACACCCAGTACACATATACACATAGTACACACCTGTGTATACTGTGTTTGTATTGTACATGTATAGTGTGTATGGTACATGTATAGTGTGTATGGTACATGTTTAGTGTGTATGGTACATGTATAGTGTGTATGGTACATGTTTAGTGTGTAGGGTACATGTATTGTGTGTATGGTACATGTATAGTATGTATGGTTCATGTATAGTGTGTATGTATGGTTCATGTATAGTATGTATGGTATATGTATAGAATATATGGTTCATGTATGGTTCGTGTATGGTCTATGTACACACATTTCTTATTAGTGCAGTGTGTGTCTGTGTGTGTGTTTCTTACCAATACACTGTCTGTTGTGTAGAGTGTATCCTGGCCTACAGGACACACAGTGATACGAACCCACAGAGTTCACACACATCTGGCCTGGGCACTGAGAGAGATCTACACACTCATCTATATCTACGCATGCACACACACACACACACCCACACACACACACACACACACACACATACATACACACACATTGTATTTAGACAAGGTAAACATCAGATTGGAGACCTTACCCATGATCCTCTACTCACCTTTACAGGTGTTGCCCTGGAGACGGTAACCATGGTGACAGACACACCTGTAGCTCCCAGGTGTGTTTTCACAACCACCATTGGAGCACGGAGACTGACTGCACTCATCAACATCTGGACACACACATACACATGCACACACACACACACACACACACACACACACACAGACTGAGCACTGTTGGCAAACAGGATTATTTTTCTACGGTGTGATACACTGTTTGTGTGTTACCTGTATAGGTGTGTCTAACCTGTTCGTGTGTGTGTTAATTGTATAGGTGTGTTTTACCTGAATAGTTGTGTGTTACCTGTACAAGTGTGTGTGTGACATGTATAGGTGTGTTACATTACATTGTATTTATTTGGCTGACGCTTTTGTCCAAAGCGATTTAAAATAAGTGCATTCAACCATTAAGATACACCCCAAGAAAGTGCAAGAATAATTTGAGTACATAGAATTAATCAAATAAGCAAAGCAACAGCTTTTAAGATCTACACTATAGAAACAAGAGATAGATAATTATTATTTACAATTGTAATATTTGTTTTTTTCCTGGGCCAATATGCAGTCTGAACAGATGTGTTTCAGCCTGCAGTGGCGGATGTGTAGGGTTTCAGCTGCCCTGATGTCAGTGGGGCGCTCGTTCCACCGTTGTAGAGCCAGGACAGCAAGAATCAAGATTTTGTTGCGCTGCAGCTTGGGTTCCCTCGTGTTGGGCAAGTAAAACACATGTTACCTGTAAAGGTGTCTGTTACCCAAATAAGTGTGTTACCTGTGGAGGTGTGTTTTACCTGTATATGTTTGTGTTACCTGTGTGGGTGTGTTACCTGTACATGTGTCTGTTACCTGTATAAGTGTGAGTTACCAGTATAGGTGTGTGATACCTGTATAGGTGTAGGTGTGTAGGTGTTACCTTTGCAGAGTCCGTTGAACAGTCCATATCCATACTGACAGGAAACACACCTGTAGGACCCCTGGTTGTTCACACACTCCTGACCAGGACACCGCAGGGGGTCCTCACACTCATCTAGATCTATACACACACACACACACACACACACACACACACACACACACACACATACACACACACATACTGAGAACTGTTGGCAAATCACGTGATTACACAGGAGTGTTTGTCCATAGACCTCTTTGTGTGTTACCTGTACATGTCTGCGTGTGTGTGATACCTGTGTAGGTGGGTGTAAAGGTGTGTGTTACCTGTACCGGTGTGAGTTACCTGTATAGGTGGGTGTACATGTGTGTGTGTTACCTGTACAGCTATATGTTACCTGTATAGGTGAAGGTGTGTGTAGGTGTTACCTTTGCAGAGTTCGTTGAACAGTCCATATCCAGATTGACAGGAAACACACCTGTAGGACCCCTGGTTGTTCACACACTCCTGATCAGGACACCGCAGGGGGTCCTCACACTCATCTAGATCTACTCACACACACACACACACACACACATACATACACACACACACACCCTTTTCACAGCTGGCATTAACATGCGTCTTGGCTGATCTGATCACAAGTGGGCAGCTCTAAGTAGTGTGAATGCACCCAATTCACATTGAGGAAGCATTGAGGTCCGATCGCTCAGACCACATTCTGAGGAGGTGTAGCATATGGCCACATTATTTTAGCAGTGCGTACGTGAAATTGTCCTAGGCCACACTGAAGGACCGCCTCCTCAACTGACGTCCTCTGCGTGGGCAGGAGTACGTAATCATTCTAGCACCAACGGCGTCATATTAAAGTTATTCAAAATCATAAAATCATGTAAACGGGCTTTGTCCAGGACATCTGAACATTTTCAAAAGCACATAGAGATATAGTATGAGTGCGTCAAACGTCTTGGGCGATTTGGTTTGAGCAGGAATAGACCCAGTCTGTATTGTTTTGATTTCTTCTTTTAATTTCCAGCAGACCAGGCACCTGGAAGTGACTGGCTCATCTCAATGCATCTGGTCTTTGCCAGCGGAAATGGTACGCATGTTTATTTGCATAGAGAGTGGAGAAGTGAGACCACGATAAGTCACTGGAGACATGGAGAACATTGTAATGGCAGGTTGAGCTGACGTACTCAGAGCTGTCCACTAGTGATGGGATCACCAAGATGCATGTTAATGCAACGTGTACTCAGGCCTCAGGGTTTTGTCTCGGCGGTGATGTTGTGGAGCTGATCTCTGTGTGGTCAGGTGACCCTACCTGTACAGGAGTTTCCTTCTAGCTGGTAACCACGGTGACAAACACACTTGTAGCTGCCAGGAGTGTTGTCACAGCGACCGTTGCTACAGGGACCCAGCTGACACTCGTCCACATCTGGAGGAGACACACCTTTCACTTCCTATATGTGTGTGTGTGTGTACCTTTACTGTGTGTGTGTGTGTATGCGTGTGTGTGTACCTCTGCAGTGTGTCCTCTGACTGTTCAGCTGGTATCCTTCATCACACCTGCAAGTGTGTCTTCCTCCTGCCAGAGCCACACAGCGCCCAGCGCCGCACACACCTGGCCTGTCACATGCACTGTGCACAGCTGGACCCACACACACACACATATATGTGTTGTACGTATGCATGTAATTTCAGTAGCATTTAATGTGTACTCATCAGGAGGTTTTTTATTTCACTTTAGATTAGAGCTTTACTACGCTACATCAGTATGCTACATCTATATGCTACATCTCTTCGCTACAACCCTATGCTACATCACTACGCTACATCACTACGCTACATCTATATGCTACATCTCTACACTACATCCCTATGCTACATCTATATGCTACATCTCTTCGCTACAACCCTATGCTACATCTCTACGGTATATCACTGTGCTACATCTCTACGCTACATCACTATTTTACATCACTATGCTACATCACTATGCTACATCTCTATGCTATACTTTTTATTATTTTCACAGTGTAAATATAAACTCCCCTGTCTCTCTCTCATCACCACATAAAGCAACAAAAGTTTGCAAGTGCCAACAGCAGGAAAATCATCAACATCATCATCTTTATGGTCTCGTAAGACCACCTTGTTAGACCACCTCGTTAGACCCAATAATATAATATAATATTTACATAATCACAACATGTATCGCATTGGCACAAAAAAAACGTTATATCGTATCATTTAGACCGCCTCATTCGATGGCCTCGTTCGACCGCCTCATTAGAACGCCTCATTAGACCGTCTCATTAGACGGCATCGTTAGACCGCCTTGTTAGACCGGGTCATTAGACTTACTGGTCTGGACTCTAGTGGGCGGCACTGTTGGCTCAACTGGAGGGGGGAGGGGCCGGGGCGAGTCCCCGCGACCTTCTGGAGAGAGAGGACGTGAAGCAGAGTGGTTCTGACCTCCTGAGAGAGAGAGAGAGAGAGAGAGAGAGAGAGAGAGAGAGAGAGAGAGAGAGAGAGAGAGAGAGAGAGAGAGAGAGAGAGAGAGAGAGAGAGAGAGAGAGAGAGAGAGAGAGAGAGAGAGAGAGAGAGAGAGAGAGACAGACAGAGAGAGAGACAGAGAGACAGACAGACAGACAGACAGACAGACAGACAGACAGACAGAGAGAATATTTGCATCATCAATTCATTGGAATAGTTCCAGTGGAGTGACTTAGTGCTGCTATAATCGGTTTTACCTGCAGTTCTGGGAATAGTGGCCACTGGTCCCAATGTCCGGTTCGGACCCACTGCTGCTCTAACAGGAACGCTGTTTGCTTTAGGTGGGAGGAGGGGGAGGGCAGCTATGACTGGGCTGCTGACCATCCGATCAGAACCACTGGACCCAGCAGAACCCCTGGACCCAGCAGAACCACTGGATCCAGCAGAACCCCTGGACCCAGCAGAACCACTGGATCCAGCAGAAGCCTTGGACCCAGCAGAATCACTGGAACCAGCAGAACCACTAGACCCAGCAGAACCAATGGACCCTGCAGAACCCCTGGACCCACCAGAACCACTGGACCCAGCAGAACCCCTGGACCCAGCAGAACCACTGGAACCATCAAAACCACTGGATCCAGCAGAAACCCTGGACCCAGCAGAACCACTGGACCTAGCAGAACCACTGGACCCAGCAGAACCACTGGACCCATCAGAGCCACTGGACCCAGCAGAACCCAGAGGAGCTCCAGTCTGCCCCCTGGTGGACGGGTTCTGCTGCTGGGACCCAGAACCTGGACGGAGGGGGGGAGGCGGGAAGAAAGAAATCAATTATTTGTAGACATCCTTCTTTTCCCGGAGAAGAGGAAGAGGACGATGATGATGACGATGAAGGTTAGGGAACGCCCCACAGTGGGTGATCGTGGGATGGAGGGGGGGGACACTTTAAAGGGGATGTGAAGAGCTGAAAGGGGGATCGTTTTACAATTCTGAACGTCATAAAAGTATATTATTTATCACACACATAATAAATTACATACAATATATTATATATATAAATTATATATATATATAATATATTATATATGTATAATACTTTTTATAGGTATATAAGTCAGCCCTATCACTAACCCTCAAACAAAAATGGCTGGGGCATTATATTTGCTAAACTTGGTAGGCCTGAAGCCAGCACAACACTCCCATATAAAAATAAAATATATAAAAATAATATATAAGCCCACCACACCATGTGCTGTCATGGTCTGACTCGGATACAGGTGGAGCTGTGTTGGATACAGGTGGAGCTGAGTTGGCGGTGTCCTGGCTCTCTTCACATTATGATCACACTCTTGCACGTTATAGCCCTCGCAAGGATGGGTGCATACAGGTGTGTGTACCTGTGTAAGAGCTCTGTGTCTGGATGCTGGTCCTTGCAGACTGGTTGTCCTGGACACCCTGGTTGCCCGGGGTTACCAGCTGAGCACTCCCGCTGGCCCTCTGGTGGAACTGCAGTGCGGAGGCTGAGTAGTGATACCCTGGACCAGCTGGGCAGATGTCCTTAAATTCCACTGAGAGACGAACAGTCAGACAGGGTTAGGGTTAGGGTGGAGTCAGGGTTGAGGGGTTAGGGTTAGGGTGGACTAAGGTTTGGGCAGTTAGAGTGGAGTAAGGGTTGGGTGGTTAGGGTGGAGTATTCCACCTGAGGCGAAGTAGGGGCAGCGCTGGCAGTTGCCCCCCCACGCTTTGCCCACGCGGCTGCAGCAGCAGATCTGCTTTGTGATGTTCTTGAGGATGGGGAGCGAGCAGGATGACGGACCAGTGCCAGAACCAAGGACCCGATAACACTGGCTCCTCTCCTCCGATATCACCCTCTGGGCTAGGGAGCGGCAGGAGGAGAGGCCAGAGAAGAGGGAGGAGAGAGAGAGAGAGAGAGGGGATTATTAAAAGACTGTCTGAACAGCAGCTTGCTTTCTATCCAGGGGAGATTCAGGAAGTACGTGCAGAATCATTCCAAAGATTTCAGCTAATCAACAACAAGACAAGACAAGACAGCACACCAGCCCAATTTAATGATGCCACTCTGATGTCACAGCTCGGCTTCACCAGGTTCCATTCAAAGAACGGAGACATTACATCACATTTTAGCGTGAACGCCAGCATACAGGACAGCCAGACTCATGCATTCATGCACCACATTGACACACGAGAACACTAGTACAGACAAGTACACAGAAGTACCAGCGCCAGGCAATTGGGAATACCTGACAGCCAGGACACCAGGAACACATCTCATCTCTGTCTGGTATTTCTTATTTTAACCTGTAATCAGTGCTGTGAAACCTAAAGTCGTTGAGCTGGAACTTTCTGTTGCACAGCTGTGAACCATGCTGCTCATATGGTAGCTTTGTGCTGCATTGGTCTGTAAGATGTACTGTGTTAGTCTGAGATGTACTGCTGAGATGTACTGTGTTAGTCTGAGATGTACTGTGTTAGTCTGAGATGTACTGCTGAGATGTACTGTGTTAGTCTGAGATGTACTGTGTTAGTCTGAGATGGACTGTTAGTCAGAGATGTACTGTGTTAGTCTGAGATGGACTGTTAGTCTGAGATGTACTGTGTTAGTCTGAGATGGACTGTTAGTCTGAGATGTACTGTGTTAGTCTGAGATGTACTGTGTTATTCTGAGATGTACTGCTGAGATGTACTGTGTTAGTCTGAGATGTACTGTGTTAGTCTGAGATGTACTGCTGAGATGTACTGTGTTAGTCTGAGATGTACAGTGTTAGTCTGAGATGTACTGTGTTAGTTTGAGATGTACTTTAAGTCTAAGATGTACTGTGTTAGTCTGAGATTTTAGTCTGAGATGTACTGTTAGTCTGAGATGGACTGTTAGTCAGAGATGTACTGTGTTAGTCTGAGATGGACTGTTAGTCTGAGATGTACTGTGTTAGTCTGAGATGGACTGTTAGTCTGAGATGTACTGTGTTAGACTGAGATGTACTGGGTAAGACTGTTCAGCAAACAGCATGTCTCAACTACGTCCTGAAGGTTAGTTATCTAAAGGCCAGCTATGATATGAATATAACCTGTATAATATTATATGAAAGTGCAGAGACGGCTCCTGATCTGAGATGAGGTCCAGGGCTGCTTCCCAGCATGCAGAGCGCTGCAGGAGGTAGAGGGTGGGGCTACTTACAGATGGGGGAGGGGCTACTTGCAAATGGGGGAGGGGCTACTTACAGATGCAGAGTCCATGAGATGCATCAAGAATGAACCCCGCCCTGCACACACAGCTGTAGCTCCCTCTAGTGTTCACACACACACCATGTTCACACACACCAGGCTCCTCACACTCATTTACATCTATACCCACACACACACAATGCACCACACACACCATGCACCACATACACACACACACACCACGCACCAAACACACATACACACCATGCACCAAACACACACACACACACACAAAGACACCATGCACCACACACACACAATGCACCACACACACCATACATCACATGGGCACACACAGACCAACACACACACACACCATACACCACACAGACACACACACTCACACACACACACACCGTAAACACACACATACACACACACACCATTGCACACATGCACACCAACGCACAAATACACAAACGTCATGAGTTAGCACTAGGCTTTTGGTGAGGGAATAAACGTTAAGATGTGGTCTGTTTAATTGGTATGATGTGTTATGAGTGTTATGAGTGTACACATGTGTACACATGTGTGTGTGTGTATTTGTGTGTGTGTTGTGTAATGTGTGTGACTCACCAACACACTGTGTTCCATTGACTGTGTGAAAGCCAGCAGGACAGCTGCTGTTGCCTTGGTGACCTGATGGTGATTCTTTATTATTGACCAATGTGATCAGGAGAGAAAGAGCCTGAGAGATGTCAGATGGAAATCAACTCGGTGTGTTTGTGTCCGTGTGTGAGAATGTGTGTGTGCGCGCGTGCGAGTGTGTGAGAATGTGTGTGTGAGTGTGTGTGTGCGTGCTCGTGTGTCTGTGTGCGCACACGTGAGCGTGTGTCTGTCTGTATGTGTCGGTGTGTGTGTGTGTGTGTGTGTGAATGCGTGTGTGCGCGTGCGATTTTGTGTGTGTGCGCGTGTGTGTACCTGCGTGAGGGGGACAGAGAACACACTCGGTGATGCCCCAGGCTCTCCCCACCCCCCTGCAGCACGTCTCCTTACTCCTCAGACCAGGAAGAGGAGAACCACACTGCAGACAGACAGATACACAGACAGAATGACAGGTAGACAGACAGACGGGATAGAGAGATTGACAGACAGAAAGATGGGATTGATAAAGAGATAAAGAGACAGACAGACAGACAGACAGAATCAGACAGAGAGACAGACAGACAGACAGAATCAGACAGAGAGACAGACAGACAGACAGATAGACACGAGCCATCTTGTCTCTGTGAACTCTGTCACCTGGTCTCAATAGAGATTAGGTGCACCTCACCTGTTTGTCTGTCACCTGTCTGAAGCAGTATTTGAAGCCTGATTGTTGGGTGTAGGTGCCGACCCCGCGCAGGGTCTGGCCCTGGACCCTCAGTCCTGCTGGCACCAGGGGTCCCGCCTCGCTCTGCTGGGCCGGGCCGGACCCCAACACCTGTGTGAGTTCATAAAACAGTTTCTAAAAGTTTCTAAATCAGTTCATAAAATGTTTATAAAAGTTCATTAATCTTTTTATAAAACAGTTTTTTAAAGTTTATGAATCAGTTTACAAAAGAGGTTCTAAAAGTTGAGAAATCAGTTTAGAAAATAGTTTAGAAATATAAGTTTATAAAAGTGTATAAGTTAGTTCATAAAATTGTTAAAAGAGTTTAAAAGAGTTAACGGATTAAATAGTTTAGAAGAGAAAACGTAGTTTAAGAACCAGTTCATCAAATAATTCACCAAAGAGTTTATAGAAGTTTATAAATTAGTTCATAATGTTAATAAGAAGGTTTATAAAAGTGTAAACATCACTTAATTAAATTGTAAAACAGTTAACAGTTTTAGTATCAAAGAGTTCATAAATAGTTAGTACAAGTTTAGTAGAGAATGTTTAAAAGACTTGATTAAAGAATTCAAATAGTTAATATAAGAGTTTATTATTAGGAGTTTATAAAATAGGTTTTAAGGGTTTATTAAAGAGTTTATTAAAGAGTTTAATAAATATGTTATAAAATAGTTTTTTGAAGAGTTTATAAAATAGTTTATAAAATAATTTGTAAAATAGTTTATAAAATAGTTTTTAAGAGTTCATTAAAGAGTTTGTAAAATAGTTTATTTAATATTTTATGAATTTATGAAATATTTTATTAAAGAGTTTATAAAAGAGATTGCAAAGAGTTTATTAAATAGTTAAGAAAATAGCTCATTAAGTGGTTTATAGAGAGTTTATTACATAGTTAAATAAATTGTTTATTAAAGAGTTTATTATATGGTTTATAAAGAGTGTATTAAACAGTTTGTAAATTAGTTTATTAAATAGTTTATTAATACGTTTATCAAACAGTTTGTAAAAGAGTTTAAATAAAAAATATTGTGTGTACCTTCACCACCTGGTGTATTTTAACGCTGGTCTCCAGAGGGTGCTGTGCCCTCAACCTAATGGAGCCTGGAGACAAACACACAGCACATTATATTTTATTTACCCAGGAAGGTCAAAGTGAAAATCTAAGTATTGTATTATCATGTGCACAGTATATGACATGGGCCTTCTGAACAGTGAATATCCTTGTGACATCCATGGTAAGACACAAATACGTAGAAGCTGATACCAAACAAAAAGGTCACAAACAATATAAAAAATAAGTAAAAATATACATGACAAAAATAAAACACAGCCGCATTCCAGAGAAAGTAAAAATGGGGAATATAGCACATGCTGGTGTATAGACAAAGGGAGAGTATGAATGGATGATAAAAAAGTAGAACATTTTAATATCATGAATATAAAGTGGAGTTGTGCTGATGAATATGTACATTACATTTAGGTAAAGTTACCAGAGCATGAGTAGAAGTGTTCAAGTGATCAATATGATCAATACGAATAGTGGTGCTGGTTGAGAAGCCTGATGGCCCAAGAGTAAAAAGGCGTTGACTTTTGAGTCTCTTTGTGAGTCGGGTGGTCCATGCTCAAATGCTCCGGTAATGTCTACCAGACGACAGCAATGTGAACAGTTGACATCCCGGGTGGTTGAATTCTTTAATGATCTGTGCTTTCCTAAGGCATCATGTGTGGTAGATGCCTTGCACGGAGGAAAGATGGCAGCCAATGAAGCGCTCCACTTCACGACCCTCTGGAGGGTCTTGTGATCAGCAGCGGAGCAGCTACCGTACCAGGCAGTATTGCAGAGAGAGGATGCTCTCGATGGTGCACTTGTAAAGGTGGGTGAGGATCTTGGCAGACATGCCAACATTTTGAGTCTTTGATGAACACACAGAGGAACTTGAAGCATTAGACTTTCATCACCTCAGCTCCAGCGATGTGTACGGCGTCGTGACCGTGACCAGCGTCCAGTTGTTGGTCAAGAGCCCGAACACAACAGGAAGGAAAGTTAATGTACTGTTGATATTCAGGTAATACTTAACTGCTATTAGCACTATTGAAGTCCCCATCATTAGAGGCTGCCTCAAGGTGAGTGTTCTCTAGTCCATTCATTAGAGGCTGCGGGTGGTATGTACGGGTATATAGCGGTATACATGGATATGTAGGGGATATTTAGGGGGAATGTAGGGGGTATGTAGGGAGTATGAAGAAGCTGTGATTGTAGCAGAGCTGAATTCCCGAGGAAGCTAGAAGGGCAAGAATCATTTGAGTACATCAAATTATAAAAAAGCAAACTGATTTAAGTTCTACATTACAGAAAGAGAAATAGATCTTTCTGTAATGAGATTTTTTCTCATGGGCCCAGATGCAGTCTGACCAGATGAGTTGTCAGCCTGTAGTGGAGGATGTGTAGGGTTTCAGCTGTCCTGATGTCAGTGGGGAGCTCGTTCCAACATTGTGGAGCCAGGACAGCAAACAATTTAGATTTAGTTGAGCCGCAGCTGAGATCCCCTCGTAATGAGGGAGTAGCAAGCTGTTTGGCAGTCATGGAGCATAGTACAGCTGGGGTGTATGGTTTGACCATGTCCTGGATGTTGGATGGGTCGGAGCTGATGCAGCACAGTAGGCAAGAACAAGTTACTTGAATCAGATTCTATTCAATTGTTACGAGCTGTAGGTCTCTGGTGAGACGTGTGTTGTAAGTACTGCTACACCCAAACCCCAGCAAGAGTTTACCAGGATGCAGCCCCATCTCTGCCACGGTTCCCTGACTCCATAGTTACAGGACTCAGGTTGCCTGACTCCTGTCCTGCCGCTAGATGGTCAGTGCGTCCTTCCCACGGCGCACCGGATGTTAGCGTAACACCCAGGCCAAGATAGGCAGCAGCAAGGCATTACATATAAAAATATTATATATATATATAATAAAAGTTATACAAGTACAAAAGAGAATGTTATCCCAAAAACGGTTTTAAAGGGTTTAAAACCAGTGACACCAGTTGTTGAGGGGTGTGAAAGGCCAAACCCACCTCTTACTTTCTGCTCCTCTCCTATTGGACGGCTCTGCAGAGGGAGGAGATACTTTGGCTGGTTCCGCACCTGCTTGGCTCCTGGGGAGGGGGCGGGACCAGGCTGGGTAG
>JACYXH010000096.1:1917500-1970000 GCA_026745465.1 Lota lota | reverse complement strand
AGTTGGGTTTAACTAGAATGGCAGAGGTCAGCTAGGCTAACTTGGGTCAGCTAGTGTGTGTGTGTGTGTGTGTGTGTGTGTGTGTGTGTGTGTGTGTGTGTGTGTGTGTGTGTGTGTGTGTGTGTGTGTGTGTGTGTGTGTGTGTGTGTGTGTGTGTGTGTGTGTGTGTGTGCGTGTGTGCGTGTGTGTGTGTGCTCCACAGGCTAGCTAGGCTTGCTGAGGGTCAGCTAGGCTAGCTAGGCATTTTATGGTAAACAGACTAAATTGCCAGGCTGTTTGTACAGCAGGCCAGCTATATGTTTAGCTATTACCTCACTGCTGAGCTATGTGATAGAGCTGCTGGATAATTCAGATAACTCAGAGCCAACGGTGAATGATTTTAACACAAGCACACACACACACACACACACACACACACACACACACACACACACACACACACACACACACACACACACACACACACGAGCAAACACACACACACACACAATCACACGGACACACACAAACAAACACGCACACTCACATTACATACACGCACACACACAAACACACACCCATGCACACACACACATTTCTCATACACACACACACACACACACACTTACACACGAACAAACACACACACACACACACACTCACGCACACACCTACAAACACACACAAATTATACACAAACACACACACATTTTAAACACATGTGGATGCAGTGGGGTTCTGGGGGGTCCCGGGTCTCTCCGGGTGTTCTGCCACTCTTCCGCAAGGGGCAGGGGTGAGTATACAAACTCAACCGGAAAAACAACAAAGTTAAGCAGCATGCTAGTTAGCCACTCGTAGCTCGTCGCTAACACCTGGGAGGTTTAGCCTTCTTATGTTCTGTTTTAAAGCCGTAGAGTGAACTGCTGGGTGGACTGTGTTAGAGCTCCAACAGTATATACAAATGACAGCTAAGCTACCGGGGGTCTACCAGTGAGACAGCCAGTGTAGCAGCTAGTTAACGTAGCAGCTAGTTAGCGTAGCAACGAACTAGCGTAGTGGCTATTTAGCTTCTGGGCTAGCTAGCTTCTCGGTTAGCCCAGCCTTCAGTACCATATCATGGATCTTTTTGAAGATCTTCCAGAGCCAAGCTGTGGTGAGACCCTAGTTAACATGTATGGGTTAGTTATATATATATATATATACATAACCTGTATGGGTTAGTTATATGTACAGAACTATCTAGTCAACCTGTATGGGTTAGTTATCTATACATAACCTGTATGGGTTAGTTATATGTACAGAACTATCTAGTCAACCTGTATGGCTTAGTTATCTATACAGAACTATCTACCTAACCTGTATGGGATAGTTATGTATACAGAACTATGTTGTTTACCAGTATGGGTTAGTTATGTATATACACTATATACAGTACTATGTAGTTAGAATGTGAATTAGTTATTCACTATCTCTTTATTATTAACTATATATGTGAATGAGTTTTTCACTATCTCTTTATTATTACTATCTAGAATGTGAATGTGTTAGTAACTATCTTTATTGTTAACTATCTCTGTAGATTGTGAATGAGTTATTCGCTATATTATTAACTATCTCTAGAATGGGAATGTGTTATTCACCATCTCTTTATTATTGACTCTAGAATGTGTGTTATTAACTCTCTTTATTAATAACTATCTCTATGTGAATGAGTTATTCGCTATCTCTTTATTAATAACTATCTCTATATGAATGAGTTATTCACTAACTCTTTATGATTAACTATCTCTATGTGAGTCATGCTATAAAAATTGCTATTATGAACTGTGTCCCATAGCGCCCGCAGAGCTCCCAACTCGGCCAGACGCTAAGAGGAGGCGACAGGAAGAGGAGGAGGAGGAGGAGGTCCAGCTGGAGAGGAAGAAAGTTTGTAACAAAGGTTTTCCATCTTCCATCACAATGTTCCTTCCCTTGTCACACCACCGCTCCTACACCACCTACAAACAGACTACTGTGTGTGTGACTCTTCCCTGTGTGTTTGTGTGTGCCAGGGGTCCCGGTGCTGAGGGGCTACGTAGGGTCGAGGCAGGGGGAGAGGGACGAGATGCAGGACGCTCACGTTGTCCTCCCGGACCTGACGGAGCATCTTACCGCTCCACCCACCCAGGTGTAGGTTCTCACACACACACTGTAACCCCCTAACCTCCTCAAGACACCTCCACCTAGTGGCAGGTGTAGGTTCTCACACACTGTAACCCTAACCTCCTCAAGACACCTCCACTTAGTGGCAGGTGTAGGTTCCCCCACACACACACACACACACACACACACACACACACACACACACACACACACACACACACACACACACACACACACACACACACACACACTGTAACCCTAACCTCAAGACACCTCCACCTTGAGGCAGGTAGAGCTGAGGTATCCACCACCTGATCTCCTTGATTTAGATTTAGATAATTCACTTTTATATTGTACATTATAGGCTGTCATACTTCTGCACAAAACTATAAACTTCAGCTATAGTGTATACACAGTTTTATTTAAAATATAAACTAAAATAATAGTATTGTTGTAGTTGTAGTAGTAGAAGTAGTAGTAGTACAATAGTAGTAGTTAAAAATATAACAATAACAGTAGTAGTTTATTAACTGTAGTGTTATGTTGTCCATGTTAGTTGTGGCGTCTCATACTTTGCGGTGTTTGATGGCCACGGAGGAGCTAGAGCTTCACGCTACGCTGCCGAGAGTCTCCACCTCAACCTGGCCCGCAAGTTTCCCCGCAGTATGTCTTCTGCTCTTTTTCTCTACTGTACAACTCCTATTAATGACCTGTCTTTGTACTGGCTAACCCTTACCTGCTCCTTAATGACCTGTCTCTGTACTGTCTAACCCCTATCTACTCCTTAATGACCTGTCTCTGAACTGTCTGACCTCCACCTGCTCCTTAATGACCTGTCTCTGTACTGTCTAACCTCTACCTGCTACTTAATGACCTGTCTCTGTGCTGTCTAACCTCTACCTGCTCCTTAATGACCTGTCTCTGTGCTGTCTAACCTCTACCTGCTCCTTAATGACCTGTCTCTGTGCTGTCTAACCCTACCTGCTCCTTAATGACCTGTCTCTGTACTGTCTTACCCCTACCTGCTCCTTAATGACCTGTCACTGTGCTGTCTAACCCCTACCTGCTCCTTAATGTCGCTCTACTTCTTTATCTTTGGATAAAATCATCTGCTTAATAATAAACTAGACATCCAAATGAGAACTTTCTCCCTGTTTTCAGGGAGCTCTGAGAATCTGGACAAACTGATCAAGAAATGTCTCCTGGATTCCTTCCGGCAGACGGACGAGGAATTCCTCAAGAAAGCATCTAGCCAGTAAGAAGATCCTCAGCACTCATATTGACTTATACTCAGCACCTATATTCACCTATACTCAGCACCCATATTCACCTATACTCAGCACCCATATTCACCTATACTCAGCACCCATATTCACCAATACTCAGCACATATGTTCACCTATACTCAGCACCCATATTCACGTACACTAAGCACCCATATTCACCAATATTCCAGCACCTATGTTCACCTATACTTATATACTCAGCACCTATATTCACCTTGTGGACCAAATAGTTATTCTATCAATCTCCTTTGTCTCTATTGCAGCTGAACATTTTCAATTAAGTCTTCTTGAAAGCACTCTGTAGCTGATGAGTATTGAATGAAGCAGTATTCTGTAGTATATGAGTTCTGTATGAAGCAGTACTCTGTAGTGTATGAGTATTTATGAAGCAGTACGCTGTAGTATATGAGTTCTGTATGAAGCAGTACTCTGTAGTAAATTAGTATTGTATGAAGCAGTACTCTGTAGTACTGCTTCAGGACCAGTGTGATGGTAGTGTTGAAGTGTCCTCTTCCTGTCCTCCAGGGAGACCAGTGTGATGGTAGTGTTGAAGTGTCCTCTTCCTGTCCTCCAGGGAGACCAGTGTGATGGTAGTGTTGAAGTGTCCTCTTCCTGTCCTCCAGGGAGACCAGTGTGATGGTAGTGTTGAAGTGTCCTCTTCGTCTCCTCCAGGAAGCCCGTGTGGAAGGATGGCTGTACCGCCACCTGTCTGCTGGTGGTCCACAACACAGCTTACATAGCCAACCTGGGAGACAGCAGGGTGAGAAGGCAGGGCAGCGGTGTGGTGATATAATAGTGATGTGGTGAAAGTTGTCATTATTTAATGGTGTTGTGGTGTAATGGTTATGTGGTGACAGTGTTGTGGGGATTTATTGGTGTTGTGATGTTGTGGTGACGGTGTTTTGGTGATGTGACGGTGTTGTGGTGATGTAATGGTGTTGTGGTGACGGGGTTGTGGTGATGTAATGGTGTTGTGGTGGGGATGAAATGGTGTCGTGGTGTTGTAATGGTGTTGTGGTGACGGTGTTTTGGTGATGTGACGGTGTTGTGGTGGTGACGGGGTTGTGGTGGTGATGTAATGGTGTTGTGGTGGGGATGAAATGGTGTCGTGGTGTTGTGGTGACGGGGTTGTGGTGGTGATGTAATGGTATTGTGGTGGGGATGAAATGGTGTCGTGGTGTTGTAATGGTGTTGTGGTGACGGGGTTGTGGTGATGTAATGGTGTTGTGGTGATGGTGTTTTGGTGATGTGACGGTGTTGTGGTGACGGGGTTGTGGTGATGTAATGGTGTTGTGGTGATGTAATGGTGTTGTGGTGACGGTGTTGTGGTGATGTAATGGTGTTGTGGTGACGGGGTTGTGGTGATGTAATGGTGTTGTGGTGACGGTGTTTTGGTGATGTGACGGTGTTGTGGTGATGTAATGGTGTTGTGGTGATGTAATGGTGTTGTGGTGATGTAATGGTGTTGTGGGGTTGTTATGGTGTTGTGGTGACGGGGTTGTGGTGGTGATGTAATGGTGTTGTGGTGGGGATGAAATGGTGTTGTAATGGTGTTGTGGTGACATTATTGTGGTGATGTTATGGTGTTGTGATGATTTATTGGTGTTGTGGTGACGATGTAAGGGTGATGCCATTGTGTCATGGTGTAGTAGTGTTGTGGTGATGGTGTTGTGGGGATGTAATGGTGTTGTGGTGATGGTGTTGTGGGGATGTAATGGTGTTGTGGTGATGGTGTTGTGGTAATGTATTGGTGTTGTGGTGATGGTGTTGTGGGGATGTAATGGTGTTGTGGTGATGGTGTTGTGGGGATGTTGTGGTGATGGTGTTGTGGTAATGTATGGGTGTTGTTGTGATGTTGTTGTTGTGGATGTCCTGATGCTGCGGTGGCTTAATGGTGTGTGGTTTGCAGGCGGTGTTGTGTCGGATAGAGGAGGAGGGTGAGGAACGAAGGGTGGTGTCACGGGCTCTCAGTAGAGAACACAACCCCACCCTCTACGAGGAGCGAATCAGGATCCAGAGAGCAGGAGGCACCGTCAGGTAGCAGCCCCCCATGAAGCACTCTGTAAAGTATCCCACTGTACATGATCACACTGTACAGTATCCCACTGTACCGTATCACCACTGTGCATTATCCCACTGTACAGTATCCCACTGTACATTATCCCACTGTACCTTATCCCACTGTACATGATCACACTGTACAGTATCCCACTGTACCGTATCACCACTGTGCATTATCACACTGTACAGTATCCCACTGTACCGTATCACCACTGTGCATTATCACACTGTACAGTATCCCACTGTACCGTATCACCACTGTGCATTATCCCACTGTACAGTATCCCACTGTACATTATCCCACTGTACCGTATCACCACTGTGCATTATCCCACTGTGCATTATCCCACTGTGCATTATCCCACTGTACCTTATCCCACTGTACACTATCCCACTGTACCGTGTCCCACGTGTGTGTGCGTACGTGTGTGCAGGGAGGGCAGGGTTCTGGGTATACTGGAGGTCTCTCGGTCCCTAGGAGACGGTCAGTACAAACGCTGTGGAGTCATCTCCACCCCGGACCTCAGGAGGTGCAGACTCACCTCCGCAGACAGGTAGGAATTCTATAAACTACTGTAGTACTACTGTATACTGTATAATACTACTGTAGTACTACCTTAGTACAAGTGTAAACTGTTAAATACTACCGTAGTATTACTGTATAATACTACTGCAGCACTACTGTTATACTACTGTATACTGTATAATACTACTGTAGTGCTACTGTAAACTGTATAATATTAATGTAGTACTAGTGTATACCGTAAAATACTACTATAGTACTACTGTATGTTGTATAATACTACTGTACCACTACTATAGTACTACTGCATAATACTACTGTAGTACTACTGTATAATACTAAAATTCAAATATTTTAGAATTATACTGACATTCGACCAGCTCTACGATCAATCGATTGATGGGGGAAAATATAAAATCTGCATGCCATCACTGGATTAATTTAATCGGCCACAGTGCACTCTACTCTACCTGCCAACCTAAATATCACGTAAGTGCTGTTTGGAGGAAATCAGTGGGTCTCAGATCCACTCATGGTCCGAGTCCGACTCGGTTACGGCAGAGCTTCATGTCAAGCGTGTCACACCAGTAGAGCCTCGGAGGGTCGTGCCTGGCAGCGTCATATAGTATTAACAAGTCGAAAGACTCAATTCTAGGTTTTGTTCGGTATATTACTGTAGTACTACTGTAATACTACTGTATAGCATATACTACTGTAGTACCACAATATACTATTATAAACTATAAAATACTACTGCAATACTACACACTGTGTGTGTGTGTGTGTGTGTGTGTGTGTGTGTGTGTGTGTGTGTGTGTGTGTGTGTGTGTGTGTGTGTGTGTATGTGTGTGTAGGTTTATCCTGCTAGCCTGTGATGGACTCTTCAAGGTGTTCACTGCTGAGGAAGCTGTTAAATATGTCTTCAGTCTGCTGCAGGTACACACACACACACAAACAAACACACACACCCACATACACACTAACACACATGCGCACACACACTCTGTATGCAGGCAGGTAGTGCAGCTACTGCCAGTATATGTATTACAGTGAGGGAAAAAAGTATTTGATCCCCTGCTGATTTTGTACGTTTGCCCACTGACAAAGACATGATCAGTCTATAATTTTAATGGTAGGTTTATTTGAACAGTGAGAGACAGAATAACAAATATATCCAGAAAAACGCATGTGAATTTTTTTTATAAATTGATTAGCATTTTAATGAGGGAAATAAGTAAAACCCTCTGCAAAACATGACTTAGTACTTGGTGGCAAAACCATTGTTGGCAATCACAGAGGTCAGACGTTTCTTGTAGTTGGCCACCAGGTTTGCACACATCTCAGGAGGGATTTTGTCCCACTTTTCTTTGCAGATCTTCTCCAAGTCATTAAGGTTTTGAGCCTGACGTTTAGCAACTCGAACCTGCAGCTCCCTCCACAGATCTTCTATGGGATTAAGGTCTGGAGACTGGCTAGGCCATTTCAGGACCTTAATGTGCTTCTTCTTGAGCCACTCCTTTGTTGCCTTGGCCGTGTGTTTTGGGTCATTGTCATGCTGGAATACCCATCCACGACCCATTTTCAATGCCCTGGCTGAGGGAAGGAGGTTCTCACCCAAGATTTGACAGTACATGGCGCCGTCCATCGTCCCTTTGATGCGGTGAAGTTGTCCTGTCCCCTTAGCAGAAAAACACCCCCAAAGCATAATGTTTCCACCTCCATGTTTGACGGTGGGGATGGTGTTCTTGGCAGCATTCCTCCTCCTCCAAACACGTTGAGTTGAGTTGGCCAAGACACCATGGGTCTTGGCCATGGTGGAGAGTTTGGAATCTGATTGATTGCTTCTGTGGACAGGTGTCTTTTATACAGGTAACAAACTGAGATTAGGAGCGCTCCCTTTAAGAGTGTGCTCCTAATCTCAGTTACCTGTATAAAAGACACCTGGGAACCAGAAATCTTTCTGATTGAGAGGGGGTCAAATACTTATTTCCCTCATTAAAATGCAAATCAATTAATAACATTTTTGACATGTCTCTTATTATTATTTTATTTTCTTATCGTTATTCTGTCTCTCACTGTTCAAATAAACCTACCATTAAAATTATAGACTGATCATGTCTTTGTCAGTGGGCAAATGTACAAAATCAGCAGGGGATCAGATACTTTTTTCCCTTACTGTATATATCAATATATGTGTATATTTTAACTACTGACCTTCCCAGGAGGATGGCTCAGGGACCAATGAGGAGGACCGATACGAAGCTGCTTGCCAGCGATTGGCCAGCGAGGCAGTGAGGCGGGGCTGTGCTGACAACGTGACTGTGATCCTGGTTTCTATTGGCTTCTAAAGCCACACACACACACACACACACACACACACACACACACACACACACACACACACACACACACACACACACACACACACACACACTACCACATACACACACACACAGGTGTGTTCGAGTCAGTCAGGTCAGTTTGTGGAGTGTTTCAGTTGAAATGTTTCAGTTAATTTCAGTCTCCTCACAGCTCCACTATGTAATCCTATGTTCTTGTGTTTGAGTGACTGAATGTGTTTTAAATAAAAGCCATGCGTGTACGACAACGCGAGACCACTTTGTCTTTGTTATTAACCCCGCCCCCGTGGGGCCAGAGAGCCAAAAATCTCTGCTGCTATTGGCTGATGACATAAACCTTTCAACACAAAGACGTTTATTGCCAATTAAGTTTGCACTTAGAATAAGTATTTTTTTTATTAAAAATAGAATAATAATGAATAATAGTATGGTGGTGCAGTGCAAGGACAGGAATATAAAATAAATATCACCAAAAATAAAACACCCCTCTCTTCAGGCCTTCCTCTAAAGCCACTCACCCAAAACATTTGACAAGCTGACTAGCTTTAGCAATAGCTCAGCAATAGGTAGCTCAGCAATGGGTCTGCCCAGAGCTATTTGTGGAAGACTCCGGTCTCCGGACTCCATGCGCAATGAGTGCACGGGCAGAGTCCGCACAGGTAACCGGGTAGGTGGGTAAATAGACCGGCAATATTAATGGACGGGGTTATTACAGATACTGGATTTGTTTCTCTTTAATTGAGCATTTGACTCATTGATTGCTGTCAGGATGCAAAGAGAATTTCAACAAATATGACAAAAACAATGCTTCTAAAATTAATTGCCTACCCTAGCTTTAAGAACAGTATGAGTGCTTAGTAATGTTAGTAAGTATTAGACTAAACGTGTAATAAATAAAGGACACATCGAAGAAGAATGTAAACGCTGTTTCTCTTGGTTGTATTGTGGAGAGTGAAGGAGCGGGAGAAGGAAATCCTCCTGTCCTCCAGACGGAGCTCGTCTTCCAACTCTTCCAGGCACAGGAAGTGGACAGCGGCATGGATTTGCACGAAACCGCCGCACTACATACTGGTCAATTTACAGGAATAACTAGGCATTGTTATTGTGTGTACGGCGTGGGAGCTGCAAGTACCGTTTCAAAGTATTACTGCAGTACTACTATAAAGTATTATATACTATAAAAGAATACGTACTCCGAGCCTCCATGATGTGTTTCTAGCTTCTCACCAACTCCAAGACAAGAAGCATCATGGACGTGTTGTTGGACTTTGAAGAGTGTCTGCAAGACTCACCTGTGTTCAGGTGAGTCCTCTCCATCCTTCATCGTAGAGCGGGACCAGGTCCCTTCATTTAGTTCATGTCTTCATACCAAGTTTACGGTTGTTATTCTAGGTTGGCCCTGGTAGTTTATTTAGTTACTTATACAAGGTTTACTGCTGTTCTTCTTGTTATTCTAGGTTGGTCCAGATAGTTAATCTAGTTACTAATCATAGATTTACTGTTGTTATTCTAGGTTAGCCGTGGATCAGTTTGAATCGGATGTTGCTGTTCTGGAGCTGCAAATAAATAAGGTATTTGTATTATTATTAATATAACTTTTACACTGAGAACCACGTCTGTTTTCTGCAGAGCATTGTGGTATATTGAATTGTAATCCGACTGATCAGGTTCTGAAGTGCTGCTCTACCATGGTAGAGGCTGGACAAGTGTACAGCACAGCCAACCAGCTGTTTGTTTCCAGTCTGGCAGAGTTTTCTGGGCTCCACAAAAAGGAAGATGCCATAGCGGTAGGAACCACAGTACTGTTACTAATATACATCGCTCTACTGTGATAGTACCGCAGTTTATATTAGTACATCTGTAGACCAATACCACCAGGGCTTCTTGTAGCCTCACATAAACATTGAAGCTCATAGTATTAGTAGTATTAGTCTCATTGGTAGTATTGCTACATCTAGTAGTAAGAATCAATGTATTTTTCTGGCCTGTGATTGGTTGGTTTTCTCTTGTTTTAGAAGTGTCTGAGGCAGTTTGATCAGGGCCTGCATGAGATGGTCAACTTCCACACAGTGAGTACTGAGTACACACAATATATATATATTTAGTACACACACACACACACACACACACACACACACACACACACACACACACACACACACACACACACACACACACACACATAGTCTCTGATGGAGGTGTTTGTGTTCTCCTCAGATGCTGTTGGATCAGACCCATAGTGCCATCATCCAGCAGCTAACCAGCCTCTTAAACCAGTAAGACACACACACCTGTTTCACTATATTTGAACCAGTAAGACACACTTATCGGTTTCGCTATACTTGAACCAGGAAGCAATGATGGTGGTGATGATGAAGGTGGTGATGATGATGATGTTATTGGTGGTGATGATGGTGGTGATGAAGGTGGTGCTGTAGATGATGATGGTGGTGATGATGATGATGGTGGTGGTGGTGGTAATGATGATGATGGTGGTGGTAATGATGATGATGATGGTGGTGCTGAGGATGTTGATGAAGGTGGTGATGTAGATGATGATGATGATGATGGTGGTGGTGATGATGATGATGATGGTGGTAGTGATGACGAATGTTGTGTTGAAGGTTTTTCCCGCCCCTCGGTGAGATCCGGAGGGAGTTTGTCCGGATCGGAGATGACCTTGAAACGGCGGCTCTGAAGAACGCTCAGGTTTCCCGCCACAAAGAGTCAGACGCAGAGCGCGCTAGCCACCTGCTGATAGCCACGCGCAAATGCTACCAGCACTTTGCTCTGGACTACTGCCTGCAGGTAAACACCTAGCCCTGTAGCTCTATAGCACTGTTAGCTCTTAGCTAAAGTGCTGTAAGCGCTGTAGCGCTGTTAGCTCTCAGCCTACACACTGTTAGCTCTGTAGTGCTGTTAACTCTCAGTCCAACTGCTGTTAGTGCTATAGTACTTTTAGCCCTTAAGTGCTTTTAGCTTTTTTGTACTGTTAGCTATCAGCCTAACTGCTATTAGCTCTTAAGTGCTGTTAGCTCTATAGCGCTTTTAGTGCTATAGTGCCCTAAGCTCTTGGCCTAACCACTGTTAGCACTATTGTGATGTTAGCTGTTAGCCTAACTGCTTTTAGCTCTGTAGCACTGCTAGCTCTTAGCCTAACTGCTCTCAGCTCTATAGTTCTTTTAGCTCTTAGCCTAACTGCTGTTAGCTCTACAGTGCTGTTAAATCTAAAGTGTTGTTTGCTCTATAGCTCTTTTATCTATATAGCTCTGTTAGCTCATAGCCTTATGGCAGTAAGCTCTATTGCGCTGGTGACTCTAACACATGTACATGTATTGAAGGGTGCTATATGTAAATAAAGTTATTATAAAGTACAACAATAAATTGTTCCTTTTGCATTCTCAGCATTTTTTCCTTTTTGTTTTTCTTTCAGCTCAACAATTTCAAGATCCAGCAGAAGGTGGACATCTTAAACTCTGTGAGAACTGTTGGGCAAATGTTTAATAACATGCACAATGTAGTTTTACAAAAATATAATGGAACAATACTCATATATTTACATATTATTCCATTAGAAATATATGTATTAATTGAGTACTTATTTATTCATCTATTTCATTAATTTAGGCTATACCAACATAAGCCTAGTCGTTAGCCTATCCGTGTGATCACACAGTTCTACTGATAAAGAAATTTGCTGCTAAAGGCTACATGTTGGGTAGGTATGCCCTTAAATGTTTACCAAGTCTGGGTTTACACATTAATAAATCAAAACGGGCTGCACCACACAAACAAGAACAAAAGTTATTACGTAGCACTTAGTAGTTACGGAGAATTTAAATCTACCCATTTTCATTCATTTAGACTATAAACCAAATGTGTGTGTGTATGTGTTTTAGAGGAGGAGGAACATGGTTCTGGAGGAAGAGCAGGGTTCTAGAGGTGAATGGTTCTAGAGGAGCAGCAGGATTCTTGAGGAGGAGCCGGGTGCTAAAGGAGATGGCTTCTACATGAGGAGGAGCAGGGTTCTAGAGGAGCATGCTTCTAGAGGAGGAGTAGCATGGTTCTTGAGGAGGAGCAGGGTTCAAAAGGCGTGTTCTCCTATCTCACCAGGTGTTCTCCTACTTCCATGCCCAGTACACCTTCTTCCACCAGGGCTTCGACCTTCTCAAAGACCTGGAGCCCACCATGAAAACCATGGAAAAGCAGGTTAGGCCAGACCCTGCTTTAGCTCCATGGAGACCAGTGTACCAAGCCTGCCATGCCCGGTGCTAGAGCAAGGCACTGCCACCCTGTTCCCATCATGAGTTTTAATTATATGTTATTATTGCTATACATACGTTATAATGTTATTATTGCTATACATACGTTCTAATATTATGAAGAGGAGATATTGATATGTATGTATGGATATACAGTATATCGATTTACATTGTGTGTGTGTGTGTGTGTGTGTGTGTGTGTGTGTGTGTGTGTGTGTGTGTGTGTGTGTGTGTGTGTGTGTGTGTGTGTGTGTGTGTTAGGGCTGGGTATTGGCATGGACCTCACAATTTGATTCGATTTCAAAACATTGGGTCACGATTCTATATCGATACAGTTCGATATGTGAAACTTCACATGAAATCAATATTTACATATGTAGTTATATTTGTGATGTGATATTAGGTGCATTATTGATATTGTTTAGAACAAATTGTCCTCAAAACTTATTTCACCATTTCTTTATTTTTATTAGTCAAAGAATAAATCTCACAATACTGTATGCTGTAATGCACTGAAATAAAATGTAAAGTGCATACACACTTAAATGCATATACTTAATCAATTGTGTTTCCGTAGTTCAAAGAAACTTGGCGCGCTTGAAATAACATTTGGCGAAAATCATCACTAAAATCTCTCTTCACTGTCCTGTCTATCTTCACTGTCCTGTCCCTCTTACCTGTCCTGTCTCTGTTCACTGTCCTATCTCTGTTCACTGTCCTATCTTTCTTACCTGTCCCGTCTCTCCACTGTCCTGTCTCTCTTACCTGTCCTGTCTCTCTCTACTCTCTGTCTCTTCACTGTTGTGTCTCTCTTCACTGTCTTGTCTCCACTGTCCTGTATCTCTTTGCTGGCCTGTCCATGAAGGCGAAATATAATAATCCAAAGAGAAAAAAAATCAATCTCTGCATTTAAAGCATAAATATTGGATCGTTAATCTTTTAACCCAGCCCTTATATCCATCGAACTGTCAGCGAGGCCCATTCCAGATGTGAAGGAACTAAATGATTGTGTTCTCTCTGGCAGCTGGCCCAGCTCTCTGACGAGTGTACGGTCAAACGGAAAGATCTGGAAAACTATCATCTTCAAGTGCAACGGAGAGTAAGTCTTCCTACCACCACCTGGCACTCTTCACACCAGGTGTTTCTTCACCCACCTTGAGGGAACAGTGGTGTAGATTTCTTAGTTATCTGTAAAGTGGGTCCAACTAATATATTTACTTTATATGTATTATGTGTGCAATCATTTGATGATATTACTCTTTGGAAGTTGAAATGTGGTAACAGCATCTGAGGATAAATGGTGTAGATTCAAGAGAATCGATGTGTGCATGTGATTTCAGATGGCGGGAGCCAGCGGTGCTGAGCGCTTTACGGACGGCTGGAATCCTCCGGCGGAGGTCGAGCATGTGGTGAGTCCCCACGAAACCGTCAGCTGCTACAGACCAGTCTGGTCACACAGCAGCTACGGCCCAGACCAGTCTGGTCACACAGCAGCTACGGCCCAGACCAGTCTGGTCACACAGCAGCTACGGCCCAGACCAGTCTGGTCACACAGCAGCTGGAGCCCAGACCAGTCTGGTCACACAGCAGCTACAGCCCAGACCAGTCTGGTCACACAGCAGCTACGTCCCAGACCAGTCTGGTCCAACAGTCCAATAAAAGCAAAGTGTGTGAGAACATTTAGAAACTGAGGGAATGAAGTTAAAGCTGTGCAAGTAAAGCCGGCTTGGTTCAAGGATGTAGCTGCACTTCATTAAAAATGAACGAATCCTCTGTGGTTTAATCTAATGCTGACAAGATTACTTTTTCAGATCACTGAGGACATACACAGGGATATGGACCTTTCTCTCCACGTAAATCACAACGAACAGTTGAATTCTGCATTACATGAGGAAGCTGAAGACTTTGAAGATGGCTTTGTTCCAGAGCAGACAGAGGACAATGGGGGACAGACAGACTGCAGTGGATCCTCAAGAACATCAGAACACAAGGCGCTTGATGAGCTGATCCCACCCCCGGAATCAGACAGATCGACCCCAGATTCCATGGACACCAAGGCGACCATGACCCCAGATTCCATGGACACCAAGGCGACCATAACCACAGATTCCATGGACACCAAGGCGACCATGACCACAGATTCCATGGACACCAAGGCGACCATGACCACAGATTCCATGGACACCAAGGAGACCATGACCCCAGATACCATGGAGACCATGACCATCGTTACCATGGACACCAAGCGGACCATGACCCCAAATACCATGGACACCAAGAACAACAACCAACCCGGGGACAGTGGAGAAGGAGGAAATGTCAACCAGACTCATGTAAGTAAATATGAGGAAGTTGTCATCCTCTGCCTCAAAGAAGGACTGCATGCTTGTACTGCAGGAAGCCCCTGTTAAGATCTCCAGACGCCTGGCGAGTTGGCACAGAGAATAAAAATGTGTCAGCCACCTCCAGTATATCCCAAAGGGCTCTAAGGAGAGTAGAAAAACCAATATTCAACTAATGGGGACTAAACAGCCATTGAACAAAATGTTCAATGGCTCCTTCCTGGTTGTTTCGACTCATTCAGAACTGCTTTGTCATTGCCGTTTAAATGTATTTTAACATGATATATAATGAAAGGATATTTAAAAACACTGTTCAGGGACAATATAGAATGCTGAATAAAACCACTATGACACTCGCTTGCCCAGCGGTAAGACCGGGATTGGCCCAGTGAATGTCAATCAAACTGCTCACGCCATATTACTGCCACGCCCAGTCAACCCTGGAGTACTCTGATGAGCAAATATAGCTGTTAATATATATATAGCCTTAGCATTTTATCATTATAAATATTATATTTTCTTTATCAAGCTTTGATGGATGACTAAGGGCTGACCGCTTAATCGGATAGTTCTTAAGAAATGTTTAAACCTCAAAATAGCTGACATACACCTAATATAACATATAACAGTAGTACAGAAAATGTGGATGCCACAATGCAGATTTGATAACCACGTCTAACATTTGCAAGTAACATAATCCTTGGTTTAAGTCATTAAGGGATGTGTAATTGGTCATTCCTTCTGTTATCTAGCAAGCATTAACGTTAGAAAATGTGTCATTTTGAATAGGTCATGAAGAAGAAGGCTGTCGTCGCAGAGCTGCAATTTCCAAAGGTATGTATCCCATCCAGGGAATTGGGTTAGCGACTCTTAATAATTTACGATCAAAATGTTATTCTGATTCAAGTAGTTTGCGCTTGGATTTCATAGTGTTGGTCCATTGTGCCATATGCACCTTAACTACCATATTCCCATCTATATGCATAGGAATATAGGTTTGCCTATGGCACAAGGAATGGACCAACATTTTAAATCCTTAGTGCAAACTACTTGATCAGAATTCTATTTTATGAAGGGTGGTGGGTTTGGCCTGATTTAGAGGTGATTAGGAGATATTTTGAGAGACATTGGACATTATATCTCAATAACGAAGAAGATAGTAGAAAAAAGTTTGGAGGTTTTGAGGAACTGCCTCACAAAACCACTGAAATGAAGGGGTTTGGTTAGCTAACTAGCTACTGTTTCACACCGGTGGAGGTACTTCTCAGGATACCGGTCACCACAGTGCATATCTTCGCCTGTCTGAATTGGAGCCGGCGAAGACCACTACAGCATAACTTGATAAAAGTATCAAGAACATCCCCCTTGTCTCCTTTACTTCCACGGCCGCTTGAGCTAGCAACACTTTTTAAGCTTGACAAATATGATAATAACAAATGTTGACGCTGGGGACCGTTGCATGCATCCAACACCGTGTCACAACATGACAACACTACTAGCTACGAGCATAGCCAACAGCCTACGCCTACCTTACCTGTGACAGGCCTTGGAACTACGCTGATACTGTATATCGCCATGTATAGCAGTATATCGCCATGTATAGCAGAATATCAGCATGTATAGCAGAATATCAGCATGTATAGCAGAATATCAGCATGTATAGCAGAATATCAGCATGTATAGCAGAATATCAGCATGTATAGCAGAATATCAGCATGTATAGCAGAATATCAGCATGTATAGCAGAATATCAGCATGTATAGCAGAATATCAGTATGTATAGCAGAATATCAGCATGTATAGCAGTATATTGCCGCCAGACAATTAATTTATCCATCCATCTCTGGACCACGCCGGGATTATCCATTTATGCCCTTAACGTTTTCCATGTAAGTAGCAGATTGCCTCGTTGTTTTTCAGTAACATTAGATTGTAACGGATTGTTTCCTTAGCCATTTGATGTCAAAATCGGATGCGTACTATTTATACCTCTCCAAATGTAAACTACTTAGTAGCTACAAAGTAGCTTTGATGATGACTACTGCCATGTATACAGATTAACACACCAGTTTGTCACTGACTACTACCATGTATACAGATTAACACACCAGTTTGTCACTGACTACTACCATGTATACAGATTAACACGCCAGTTTGTCACTGACTACTACCATGTATACAGATTAACACGCCAGTTTGTCACAAACTACTGCCATGTATACAGATTAACACACAAATATGAAATAGGACGATGGCATCACGTGCATTGTCATCTCTTATTTAAAATGCAAAATTAACACATTGACACGGAAACCTTTCAAAGCCCTAAATGATCACCCTAGAAACATTTGGAACACAGTAAATTGGCGCAAAGGTTTTTTTTCTATGCAAACCTGCCTTTAACAATAAACATAAAACTAAACTAAAAATCGAAATCTACTTATGAATTGTAATTGTGCTTTTATTTTTACTTGTGCCATACTGTTGTGAAGATTTGGAAAAACAATCAGGGATCTACAGGAGTCTTTTAGAATTATATTGAGCTTTATAGGGTTTATATTGTTGTCGCTCATGCTAGATAGCTAGCATGAAGGACCACAAAGTTCTCTGAAGTTGTATAAAGTTAACATTATGAATTGGCCTTCAGTGACCTTCAGTCGACTGGACACTGAATTTGAGACCTAACGTTGCCTTCCCTAGTTGGCTATTAATTCATGTAGTAGGTAAGTGGTTAAATTATTCGCTAATATTTTGTTTTACCTGCACAGGAATTTGTAACATCAGATCTGGACTCAATCAGTGATCCAGAACATTGTCCACTTGACGATTCCTCAGCGACGGACACTGAAGACTGGAACAAGTTACCCTCCCCCGAGTTTAGACAGGAGTCTGAATCGTATCCTCTAGACAAGAATGGTCCATCCACGAAATTCACCCAAACAGAATTGATTGTAGAGGAATGCAGCAAGAGAAAAGATGGTAGAAGATTATGGGACAAAAAGCATTTCTGTCTTTATTGTCACAAACCCAACTCTAAAATATCTCGGCACATAGAGACGAAACACGCAGCAGAGGCCGAGGTAGCCCAGGCCCTGAGCTTCCCCAAAGGATCCAAACAGAGGCTAAACCTATTGGAGAAACTGCGAAACAAAGGAGACTATCACCATAACATTAAAGTGATGAAAGAGGGCAAGGGACAAATAATAACATGGAGGCAACCCCCAGAAAGAGCATCTGCTAAAGACTATTTGCCTTGCAGTTACTGTTTGGCTTTTTTTCTCAAGAAAGACCTTTGGAGACACCAGTCGACATGTAAGGTGAAGGTAGCAGGAGAAGAGAAAATATTTAGGAAGAAGGACGAAGAAACATGTTTGAGGAACAGGGTCCAATTGGCTGCTTCCCATCTTTTTCCAGTCCCTGAAAGCTCTTCACTGGGAGCTTTTAAGGACTGTGAGTGTATTATTGAAAACATGAAGCCGGATGCTGTAGCTTTTCAGGTTCGAAATGATGAGTTAATTTGCCAGTTTGGCGACTCATTATACGCCAAAAGTTGTCAAGACATTTCTCAGCATGGCTATATATCACAAAAACTAAGGGAATTAGGTAGGCTGGTACTGATGGTCAAACAGCTTGATAGCAGTGTACGGTCTCTCTCAGATCTGTGTAAGCCTTCAAGGTTTCAATTGCTTGTTAACGGGACCAAGAAAGGCACCAAGCCGTCTTTAACCAGTAGAGTCCGGTACTCTCTAAAAAGTGCTGCAGAGATCTTGGTGGGACAAAGTTTAATTAATAGGGACGAGAAGACAGAAATGGAGACAAAAGACTTCATTGATCTTTTGGACTCTTCTTGGAATATGAAAGACACATCCGGAGCACATAACCCATTAGAACAAAATATATGGAATAAAGAGGACGGCATTCCATTGACGGAAGATGTCATGAAGTTACAACAATACTTAAAAAACGTAGAAGAGGATGCAAAGGACAAACTGAAAGAGAGTTCATGCCCGCGAGCTTGGAAGTTATTGAATGAGATTGTTCTTGCCCAGGTGGATATATTCTGTACGAGACGAGAAGACCAGGCAGCCCACTTGAAGTTGGAGAGTTATCAAAATAGTAACAGAGCCCCTCTGAATGAAGATGTATTCAACAGCCTAACAAAACTTGAACAGGAGCTTAGCAAGAAATTTACCACAATCCAGATTAAGGGCAAAAGGGGCAAGAAGGTCCTAATACTCTTAACTGACAGAATGAAGTCCTCTGTTGATACACTTATCGACTTCCGAGACACGGTTGGTGTACCAAAGGAAAATCCATTTGTTTTTGCGAGGTTGGAGGACAACAGTCACATACAGGCTTCGGATTGTCTCAGGAAATTTGCAGAGGAATGTGAAGCACAAAACCCTGAACATTTTACATCGACAAAGTTGCGAAAACATGTGGCCACATTATGCCAGCTGTTGAATCTCAAGGACCATGAATTGGAAGAGGTGGCCAAGTTATTGGGACTTAATCTAGAGGTACACTGTCGGCAGTATAAATTGGATGGGAACTCTCTTCAGCTGGCAAAGGTGAGCCAGTTGCTTTTTGCAATTGAAAATGGGCCAGAAGCTTTCAAAGGCAAATCTATGGAAGAAAAGGATTTGTCCTTCGATGGTGAGTGAAGATTTCTACTCGTATTGCACTTTTTAAATCTAGAGCCAAACTAAGTATAGAGTAGAGATTCAGGTGCTGGACCCAGGCCGTTCTTGTGGCCTTATTTGTCCTCTGTTAGTAGATAATGATGGAGATGACGATGATGTCGCCAGCTGCCCCCCTAAGAGATCCCGGACCTCCAGTACCGCTGGGTCCAAAGCTAGCGGCTTGCAGCCAGCTCCTAGCAAAGACTCTGACCTTAATGGTACATTCACTTTCCTTAATGGAGCATGTCCTGAGGAGAATGTTCATTCATTTATCTTTCTGATGTTTGTTGAGTTTTTGATTTGTCCTTTAGTAGGAGAGGATGATGTAGCCAGAAACCCCTCTAAGAGAACCCAGACCCCTAGTACGCACGCTTCTACAAACAGTGGTATGTTAAGCTCCTTTCACATGCAATCTATCTCTGCAATGTTCCGGAACATTTCCTGCATGGGGTCAATTGTGAATGGGAACAGATCGATATTTCTGGAAATTTGCACCACCGATTTGCCTGCTCAAGACCTAGTAACATTTCCGAAACACTGCGGTATGGCTGTGTTGCGAATGAAAGCAGTAACATTGCTGGGAGAGGCACGTAAAGGGTTACGTTGTCTGATGTAAGCCGCTTTCGATTGGAGCGAGCGAATCCATCACAAGGCTCTGCATAGGATGTATTTGAATCTGCAACTGTTTATCTTAACGTGCCAATGCTTTTTGGGTGATTCGATAACAATATCAATACAGCTTTTTTTGTTTGCAAACAAGCTCCTTTTTCAAGAAAGGCTAGAAACTGGATAGATTCCGAAATAAGGGAGCTCCTCTAAGTCCACAGGTTTTTTGGCAGTTTGCAGCAAGTCATGCCTTACTGCCATCTATTGGACTGTCCCTTATCCCATCTATTTCGGCATTGCTATGCCATGTGAGAAAGGGCGCAAGACCGAAATGTTCCAGAATGTAGCTGCATATGTCGAAAATCACTAATGGTGCCAGAAATGTTATCACAGTAATTTACCGTTAACTATGTGTAAAAGAGTCTTTAGAGCATTTGTAGGACCCTGTTGGTGCATAAGATTACCTTAAATACAATATCAAGATTTTCAAGTAAAATGCAATGTGTTACATTTTCTGTCGTTATTACATTATTGGTAATCTTTTACACTATTGGGTAAATTAAGCCATGTAACGTTTTGTGAAATTTTCTGTTTTTTCCAAAGGAAATCACTCTGTTCCCAAAACAAGAACAGCCTGGAGTGAAGGGGAGCGAACAGCTGTCAGAAAGCACTTATCTGACTTCATAGCAGATATGAGGGTACCAGGCATGAGGGATTGTATGTCGTGTTTGAATGCCGAACCCTTGCTTCAGTCCCGATCGTGGCGGGATATAAAGAGTTTTGTACACAACACAATCCAGAGCACTAAGAGAAGGCTTGCAAGATAAAGGTGACAACATTTTTATACTTTGGTAGTTTTTCAAACATCCATCCTGGAGAGGGTTCTGTTCAGTCTTGGATAAAGTTTAGGTTATTTGAGGTTTTTCCAGTGATGCTGGCACCATCTAGCGGAAGAATACAGGGTTTGTTTTCTGTAGTACAAAAACCAGGGTCCTCACTAGTCTGGTGAACAATCTTCACATTCGAGTGTGTAGTGTTAGCTTCAGCTTTAAGGAATGTGAGCAAGATCTTCTAAAAAAGAAATCCCACATTGAGTAAACATTTTTGCATTCCCACATGGAAGACTAGATTTTCTAAATATCGTTGCTGACAGAAGTGGATACAAAGCCTATTGTTTAGATTCCTAATAGCTATAGTCGGTGGAAAAATGAAAAGACGGGCCATCACACTCTGCTATTTTCTGATATTAGAGTAGTGCTTCATACACGCGAGTTGATAACAAACTCAGTCTGGCATTTCAACTGTTTCCCGTATAACATCTTCTGAAAATAACTCTTTCCAAGTCTGACCAATTCAGATTGTCTTTATCTGAATTTGATGTTGCAGACCACAACATTTCTTCCCCACCAGGCATATGAAGCTTTACTTTATATACTTCTACTTAATACTTAATAGAAAATGGCAGAGAAATGGTAGGTAGGGAGCAGAGTGGGAGGCGTTTATTTATGGGTGGTTTAATGTGTCTGATTATAACATGCATGCTGATGCGGCTGCATCCTACATACAGACTTTATCAGGATGCTATCTCCTTTCTCTTCCACTGTCTCATGTGGAAGAGATATTTAATATATATCCCTCCACTGTCCCTCTTCTATCCCTACCTGCGCTGCTACAACTGTAAGAAACTTTATTTTGTTCACAGTAACTTTAATCGAAGTAAAAAATCAAATAAAAGATCAATGTGTATGCCTTTGTGTCTGTGTTTGTAATGTAGGATGGATCTGCTGCCTCCGCCAATGTCTCCTCGACCCCACCTCTTTGTTTCATCCCAGCCTCTCCTGCAGGCCCCTCTGGTCCTCTCAACGTCCATCTGCTAAGGATGCTGCCAGCTCAGAGGCAGCTGATCTCTGGCCAGCTGTTTGTCTTGAATCCCATCTCACCCCTCCGTCACGCTCCTGTTGTCCCGGCCAAGTCTGCAGAGAGGAGTTTCAAGCGCACAGTGTTGAACAATAAGTGTGGGCAGTGTGGCCGACCCCGCTCCAAAGACAGTGGCCACAGCCAGTACTACGGGCTGGTCTAATGCCCAGACAAGGCTGGGATTGCTCTAGAAGTGTGGCAGACGCAGAGGCGCAAGGAACGGTCACTCCCTTTTCCACGCACTCTCTTATATAATAAAGATAGAATAGAGCCCCTATCATTACAAAATGCCATGAAAGATATCTGATTCTATGTATTTCCATTTCTATTTAGCTTTTTGATGCTGGGTTAATAAAAGGTTTTGGTATAAATATTACTTCATCTAATGTTTCCTATGGGTTATGTTCAAAGGTTTTGCCGTTAAAATTGATAAATAGTATTAACAAGTAGTATAAAATGCCATGCCATTGTCTGTCGTATCTTACTAAATGTTGTATTGTGTTCCCCCCCTCCACACACACTTGTAAATGTCATGGATTAATCACTTCATTAATGCTCAGTTCATAACAAGCAAATCGTTTTATTTATGTAATATGGATGGATAATGTAAAATCTTTATAGGAATGATTAGCCAAATTTTATTTACAAGTTTGGTAAGTGTGTCTTTATACTTAATGTAGAGTCAAATTGTCATTGGAAGACAATACAATAAATTCAACTTTCTACTACAATTCTTTGGACTTTTGATCAAATATCTATCTCAAAATAATTTTAAGCATAGGTTTCATGCAGATTACTTGTTACAGTAACATGTTGACCGTCTTTCATCCATCATAATTCATAACGTAACATTTCCAAAATAAACTACCTAGCCATGAGGCACCCGCTCTGACACGGTCGGACACTCACCAGGGAGACAGAAAGAAAGTAGGAAATACTCAGATCTTTTGTTTTATTTTATTGAAGGATAAAACTGCTAAAACAATGTACAGCATTATTTCTAAAATTACATAAAAAAAATGGCACACATGAACTAATCTGATAAACATTGAAAACAATCCCAAGTACTGAACTTGAACCTACCTCAACCCTATCAAATATAAATGAATGACCTTTAACCTTAACCCTATACAGAATAAAGTACTGACCTTTAATCTAACCCCTACCAAATATAAAGTACTGAACTTAAACCTTAACCATATTCAGGATAAAGTACTGACTCTAACCCTGATCTTAACCCTAACTAACACAACAAAGTACTGATCCTAACCCTAGCTAACAAAGTACTGACCCTAACCCTGATCCTAACCCTAACAAAACAAAGTACTGACCTAACCCTGCTAGTTCAACATCTGTCTCGATGACATAAAGTCAGGACATTGGAGAGGAAGACCAGCCACATTGGCTTCCAGTTCAGCGATGTGACGTCCATTTTACTTCCTTCTAATTACGATCACTCTAAATTAAGTTTGATGTGACCATGGCATTGGTTGTGATGAACGACATCATTGCTGTTTAAACTCCCAGCTAGCGGAGATCGTGACGGAGTCACCTGGCGACAGGTGAGTCAACTTCCTGTCTGTCTGTTCTAAGCTCTAGAGATGGAGATCGTGAGTATACTGTACCTCCTTATTTACCGGCTAGTGCGTTAACCATGAAGCAATACGCCTTGTAGCAACCCAGGTACGATTCCCACCTGTGGTCCTATGCTACATGTCATTCCCTCTCCTCTCCAACGTGCTTTGCTGTCTCTGTTCACTGTCCTGTCCATGAAGGCATAAAAAAAAAAACATACGATACATAAAAAAATCATGAGATTCTTATTCTGGTTTGTGTCACGCTACAATACGAGGCGAACTTCCCGCTCCGTATGTTTGGGCCTAAAGCGGGTCAGTACAGGAGGTCAGCCGCTCCGGTGGTCACCTCGGACTCTTTGTTTTCCCGGAAGGGGAAGTCAATCCCAGCCAAGCGGATTAACAGGAAGTTCAGTGCGTGAATGAAGAAGACGAGGAGGAAGAGCCAATAGGAGATGTCGTAAGTCTCGCTGTGCGTCTGGTAAACGAAGACCTCGTTGAAATTGGCGATCCGGCTGGACAGGTGCTGCAGCTTCACTTCCGCCGCGAACAGAACCAACACCAGGCAGCTGCAAACACCTGCACACACACAGGAAGTAGCTACACACCTGCACACACACAGGAAGTAGCTACACACCTGCACACACACAATAAGTAGCTACACACCTGCACACACAGAAAGAAGCTACACACCTGCACACTCACAGGAAGTAGCTACACACACTTGGGAACACTCAAACAGTATTTACACACAGGAAGTAGACACACAAGAAGTAGTTACACACAGGAAGAAGTCATCTAGGGGCAGACGCTGAGTCTTATGGGATAGCATCCAGTTAGCGCGGTCCCCCCTACTACCCAAATGGTTTTTCATACCTCTCTTACCTCCTGTTAGCTGTGTTCCTCAGTTAAAGGAACACAGCTTTAGCTATGGAACCCCCCCCCCCCCCCCCCCCGGGCACCACTAGCCTAGCCTCAAGGCGTTCTCCTGGGGAGCTTGGGGCGCCTGGGAACAAGGTGAGGAAGTTCCTTACAACAGGAAGTGATGTTCTTACAGCAGGAAGCGCTCCAGAGGTAGAGCCCCAGGGGGCCCTGCAGGGTCTCATAGGGGCTCCCGAAGGCGTTGAAGAAGAAGAAGCCGGTGGCCAGCGAGGAGAACAGCACCAGGACCCCGCAGAAGAAGACCACGGTGATGTGGAGACCCACTGGGATAGCATGGAGCAGACCTGGGAAGACTGGGGGGGGGGGGGGGGGGGGGGGGACATCAGTCATGTCTAAGGAGACAGGGGAGGACTGAATCAAGTCTGTCATTCTATGGCAACACTTTACCATGTTCCTATTTATATTCCTACCCTATACCTCATCTTGTTGCTGTACTGCTGGTCAAGTCCATGCCAATAAAGCTTTTCTGAATTGAATTGAAGAGACGCCTCACCCAGTGGAGCGAGCAAATTAATAGATCATAAACTATGGTGTGTATGTGTGTGTGTGTGTGTGTGTGTGTGTTGTATGTGCATGTGTATGTGTGGTGGAGCAGAAGCAACTGGGCTTTAATGAGATCTTCCTAACAAAGGGCTTCTGTTTCTGGGCAGTCAGTAACAACAGGATATCAATAATAATCAGAATTGGGACTGGAAGACACTTTAAATTTAGTTTTTTCATTTAAAACGCAAAACTACAGCAAAACTAAGAGGCCAAAAAACACAAATATAACAACAATGTAGTGCCTATTGCTCCTTAATTACCTGTCTCTGTACTGTATAACCCCTACCTGCTCCTTGATTACCTGTTTCTGTACTGTCTAACCTCTACCTGCTCATTAATGACCTGTCTCTGCAGGGTCTAACCCCTACCTGCTCTTTAATGACCTATCTCTGTACTGTCTAACCCCTACCTGCTCCTTAATGACCTGTCTCTGTACTGTCTAACCCCTACCTGCTCCTTAATGACCTGTCTCTATACTGTCTAACCCCTAAACAACAACACTATGGACCAGGTAGTCTTGACGTTTGTTACCATTTAACTCATATCGTCACTTTCTATCACGTGGTGTGAACAGGTTATGACCAGACTTTCACTATTCACGCCGTGGTTAATGTTAATAATCATGACAACAACATGTTAACTAGTGACTCACAGTAGAAGCGGAGGGGTCTCCCGCCCAGTCCGCACTGCTTGACCCTCTCCCCCTGGAAGAGTCCGTAGCTCAGCCGGCCCAGGAACTTGTCCAGCTCGGCTCCGGACGCGTTGACCAGCTGGGCCCCGGTGTGGCAGAGCACGGTACCGTGCAGCCACCGAGGGAGGCCCAGCGACACCGCTACCGTCAACACACACACGAAGCCCAGGGCACCGGCCACACAAAACACCGGCCTCTTCTGTCGGTTCGGCATGCTGACGTCACACTGTTATTACACTGCGAAGTTGAGCTGCACCGGAGAACCCATGGAGACACGCGCGTTAAACTCTTGAGAAGAGAAAGGATAACCGACCGTCGGCTAAATGTCCTCAGAGGTGGTCCCTGCGGCGGGAGGACACGCGGTGGCTTGCCGGACGCCGAGGGTTCGATTACCGTCTACTGTCGTCTCCAAGTTACGCCCCTTTAATATTTAATAGAGGAGGAGTGAGGTGATAAATAGACGGCAGGGGCGGAGGGGAGGAGGCGAAGAGGTTAGGGGGAGAGAGGCTTCGTATAAAAGTATATTAAATTGTTGTTGTAATGAATGGAGGTTTAATTCGTCACGTGGTGTGGTTAGATGATCACGCACGAACACACACACACATGCACAAACACATATACACACACACACACGCGCGCACACACACATGCATACACACACCGGTTTTTTATTGTTTATTCAGTTTTATATGCATATTTTTCTTTCTGTAATTTGTTTTTTTTCTGTTTTATTCTTTGTAAAGCATTTGGTGATATTATTATTATTAGTATGCAAGTATTGGCGGGTCCAGAACGTCTGTTTGTGGCTGCAGTACACCAAGTGTCCACAAGGAGAGGACATTTCTCCTCTGCCCTTTTAACCTCTTTAACCCGTGCAGCAGCGGAGTTGTATTTCAGAGTAACTTTCTGGGCGATATATTATTCTAATTCCACATAATCCTTGGAGCAGGCCTACATGACATATATTTCATATGTTATATATATGGCCCGTTGTCCGTGTACGAAGGCTATATTTACAATTTAGTATAAATATTATTCATAATAAATCGATTATAAAAAACATTATAACATTGATACACTACGTGTGATTTATTTCACACCATGACGTCATCATCCCACAGGGGGCGGAATGATTCAAACCTTCAAAAAAAGCAAGAGAGAACGAGAGTGAGCGAGAGAGAGAGCGAGAGAGAGAGTGAGCGAGAGAAAGCGAGAGTGAAAGAGAGAGAGAGACACACATGAGATAGAGAACCGAGGTTGTTTAACTCTTGATGTTAGCTCCAAACTCCAGAGACATGAGGTGAGAAAACTTTCTTTATCTCTCTAAATAGCGCCGTCGTCTTTGAGGTCCTTTGCTTCATTTGCGGTAAAAGCGACATGACCCAGGTACTCACGAGGACCTGTTGTCTAAGGGCTTAGTAACAGGTTCATATCGGAGTTGTTTTAATGCATGACGCATGTGGATGTGTTCTGGTCCAGAGGTTTGGGGAGTCTGAATGTACAGTACCATGCAGGGTACTGCAAACCCTGCTGGGTTAGGGTTCCTTAGGGTTAGGGTAAGAGGCTGAGGGTGATGAACGGACGGATGGATATGTCAAAGTTTGGTTATTATTCATGTGGTCATCCGTCCCCCTCCAAGGATGCTGTTTGTCGTCATGGCGACGGTCACAGTCCATCTCTCGTCTGCATCTGAAATGTACGGCACCGTGAGGTCTCCGAACTTCCCCGAGGCGTACCCCCGCGACACCGAGCTACGCTGGAACCTCAGCGTGCCACGAGGATACCATGTCCAGCTATACTTCACTCACTTCGACCTGGAGCCCTCCTACCTGTGTGAATACGACTATGTCAAGGTAAGAGTTTCTCTCTCTCTGTCTGTCTGTCTCTTGCTCTCATATTTCTCTCCCTCAGTCTCTCTCTTTCCCTCTCTGACTCTCTGTTTCTCTTTGTCTTTCTGTCAGTCTGTCTGCCTATGTGTGTGTGTGTGTCTCTCTCTCTCTCTCTCTCTCTCTCCCTCTCTCTCTGACTTACCGTTCATTGACGTTCTCAAAGTAAACAAACTGTCTAGAATTCAGATAATAACACACACACTCACATACATGCATGCACACACCCACACAAACACACACATGCACACACGCGCAGAAACACATGCCTAGAAACACACACACACACACACACACAGACACACACACCACCAAACGCACACGCACACAGACACACACACCACCAAACGCACACGCACACACACACACACACACACACACAGGAATGTGGATAACAGAGAGCATTATGTAGAGATTTAAAGGCGTGTAAGTACTGTGGTACAATGTTAGAACTGTGGTACTGTTAGTATTGTGGTTCTATGTTAGAACTGGGGTACTATGTTAGAACTGTGGTACTGTTTGTATTGTGGTTCTATGTTAGAACTGGGGTACTATGTTACTACTGTGGTACTGTTAGTATTGTGGTTCTATGTTAGAACTGGGGTACTATGTTACTACTGTGGTACTGTTAGTATTGTGGTTCTATGTTAGAACTGGGGTACTATGTTAGTACTGTGGTACTGTTAGTATTGTGGTTCTATGTTAGAACTGGGGTACTATGTTAGTACTGTGGTACTGTTCGTATTGTGGTTCTATGTTAGAACTGGGGTACTATGTTAGAACTGTGGTACTGTTTGTATTGTGGTTCTATGTTAGAACTGGGGTACTATGTTACTACTGTGGTACTGTTAGTATTGTGGTTCTATGTTAGAACTGGGGTACTATGTTACTACTGTGGTACTGTTAGTATTGTGGTTCTATGTTAGAACTGGGGTACTATGTTACTACTGTGGTACTGTTAGTATTGTGGTTCTATGTTAGAACTGGGGTACTATGTTAGTACTGTGGTACTATTAGTATTGTGGTTCTATGTTAGAACTGGGGTACTATGTTAGTACTGTGGTACTGTTCGTATTGTGGTTCTATGTTAGAACTGGGGTACTATGTTAGTACTGTGGTACTGTTAGTATTGTGGTTCTATGTTAGAACTGGGGTACTATGTTAGTACTGTGGTACTGTTCGTATTGTGGTTCTATGTTAGAACTGGGGTACTATGTTAGTACTGTGGTACTATGTTAGTGTGTGTGTGTGTGTGTGTGTGTGTGTGTGTGTGTGTGTGTGTGTGTGTGTGTGTGTGCGCAGGTGGAGGTGGAGGAGGAAGTGCTGGGGCTGTTCTGTGGCAGAGAGGAGTCAGACACGGAGCGGGTCCCGGGGGGGGAGGTGCTCTCCTCCTCTAACAACCTCCTCAGCCTCCTTTTCCACTCTGACTACTCCGACCAGGAGAACCATGCTGGCTTCCTGGCTCACTACACCGCCGTAGGTGAGACAGGTAGTCAGACAGGTAGACAGATGGGAAGATAAACAGAAAGACAGACACTATATAGTGTTCACTATATAGTGTTTACTATAGTGTTCATGATAGTGTTCACTATATAGTCTCGACTAAAGTGTGGACTATAGTGTTCACTATATAGTGTTTACTATAGTGTTCATGATAGTGTTCACTATATAGTCTCGACTAAAGTGTGGACTATAGTGTTCACTATATAGATTTTACTATTATGTTCATGATAGTGTTCACTATATAGTCTCGACTAAAGTGTGGACTATAGTGTTCACTATATAGTGTTTACTATAGTGTTCATGATAGTGTTCACTATATAGTCTCGACTAAAGTGTGGACTATAGTGTTCACTATATAGTGTTTACTATAGTGTTCATGATAGTGTTCACTATATAGTGTTTACTATAGTGTTCATGATAGTGTTCACTATATAGTGTTTACTATAGTGTTCATGATAGTGTTCACTATATAGTGTTTACTATAGTGTTCACTATATAGTCTCGACTAAAGTGTGGACTATAGTGTTCACTATATAGGAAATAGGGAATGAGGAACAAGTCTCTCTTTAGATGTGGACGAGTGCCAGGAGAGGAGTGACGAGGAGCAGTTGTGTGATCACTTCTGTCACAACTTCATCGGAGGATACTACTGCTCCTGTCGCTATGGTTACCTGCTGCATTCAGACAACCGTACCTGCCGAGGTACTTCCTCCTCTCAATATAACTAGTGGGTGTGTGTGTGCGTGTGTGTGCGTGTGTGTGTGTGTGTGTGCGATGTGTGTGTGCGTGTGTGCGTGTCAGCGCGTGTGTGTATAGCTTCTCTGGATCTGCTTTGTGTCCGACTGATAGTAGTAAATATTTACACAACTTTATCTCACTTTACTTTTTTTTCACTTTATTTCACATGCACACACCCCAGCCACCCATCCTGTAATGACGGTGTGTGCGTGTGTGTGTGTGTTTGTGTTTGTTAGGGGGCCAAGCACGAAGTGTGAGGCAACCTATTGTAATTGTTAGTTTTATTATTCCGCCAAAATTTACTTACACAGCCAAAACCGCTGTGTCGCTTTTTATGAAACTTTATACAGCTGTAGAGGGTGACTACAGAAGATCTGTGAGAAAAGATTGCACTCATTGGCCCAAAGGTGGCGCTATAGCAATCGTCTGAAAATGCAAAGTTTGAACAAGCATATCTCCTGACCCCTTTGACCTTGAGTCATGAAAATTTGCTCACATATGCATCTCCTCATGTTGAACAAATTTGCTTCAAGAACCTATGACTATGACTAACCTACGCCATTTTGAATTTTGTGTAAAAAAAATAAAATCCATAAGGATCCTAGGTTTTTTGACTTAGACAAAAGTCATTTGGCACACATCATCTATAGACCAATCTCATTCATATAACGAGAAGGGAAGTTTGTACATTAAGAAATAAAGCCCCCAAGGGCCATTTACTTCGTAAAGGGTGTGGCTTAAAAACAAAAATGCTTATTTAGACATCAAGATGGAGTCCTATGATCTTGAGTCCATAACAACAGTTGTTCAGTATCCAATTCTAAACAAGATGACATCCATCTTTTTTCAATTAAGGCATGGCATCAAAATGGGCGTGGCCTGACACTAAAATGACCACAGTTCCTAGACGGATTGTTTGATTGGAGCGGGATCAACTGTCAGACAATCAGGGTCCAAAACTCTAACTGTTAAACTAAAATGAAGTTGATTGACAAAACAAAATGGCCACCAGACGCAAAGAATTGAAAAATTGATTTAAATGCTTTTTTTGACATCAAGATGAACTCCTATGATCTTGGGTAAAATTTAAAAGTTGTTGGGCATGAAATTCTGAACAAGATGACGTTTTCACATTTTCAATTTTGGCAAAACAACATGGCCGCCAGAGGCTAAAAACGGTCCGTATGGACGTAAATGCGTTTTTCGACATCAAGATGAACTCCTATGATCTTGAGTCCAATACTAAAGTTGTTCAGCATGAGATTCTTAACAATGTGACATCCTCACTTTTAGACGATAGGGGGCGCTATAGCGATGGCTTGAAGACTTTAAAGAAGCATAACTCCTCGCCCTTTTGACGTAAGGTCATGAGAGTTGCTGAGTTGCTGAGCTGAGGCTATACCAGCTTTGTCAACTGTGTCTAATCCAAGAAAGGTCTTAATGGTCTGTGTTAGGCTTGGCCCCCGATAAACGCTGCTTGCAGCTTTAATTTGTGTTTGTTTGTGTGTGTGCATGTGCGTGTATGTGATTGTGTGTATGTGTGCGTGCGTGCGTGCGTGTGTGCGGCATGTAATGGTGCGTGCGTGTGTGTGCGTGTCCAGTGGAGTGCAGCGGGGGGGTGTTCCGCCAGCGGTCCGGTGGGTTCAGCAGCGTGGACCACCCTCTCTCGTACCCCAAAAGCTCAGACTGCAGCTACAGCATCCAGGTGGAGGAGGGGCTGAGGGTGGAACTGCTCTTTCACCCCACCTTCGACGTTGAGGACCACCCTGACCTGCCCTGCCCCTACGACTACGTCAAGGTCACACACCTCACACACACTATACGCACTATACACCTCACACACACTATACACTACACACAACACACTACACACTACACGTACACACACACACACACACTATACAGTAAACACTACACATACACACACACACTATACACTACACATACACATACACACACACACTATACACTACACACTACACATACACACAAACACACACTACACTATACACTATACACTATTAACTATACACTATACACTATACACTATACACTACACATACACACACACTATACACTACACACTACACATTCACACATACACTACGCACACACACAATACACTATACACGCACACTGTATACACACACAAACTATACTTTATACATTATACACACCCACGCTCCCCCACACACACACATACACTACATACACACACAATATACACAATACACTATACACACACTATATATATACACACACACACACAAACACACACACATAATATATACACCAGTAATCCATATAAGTCTTCTACAGTCAGCAGGGATCGGAATGTTTGAAATCTGGAATTTAATCTAATCTCAATCCAGCTCTGAGCGAAGTTATAACCACACACACACACACACGCACACACACACACGAACACACACACACACACACACACAAACACACTCACGTAGACGGTTTCCTCTTGTAGTATAAATTCCTCAGTATTTAGCTGATTATCTTCTAGCATTCATCATCCACTCCTGCTACCACCAGAACACACACAACAATACTACTACTACTATACTACTACTACTATACTAATACTACTACCACTACTACTACTACTATACTACTAGTATACTACTCCTACTACTGGTCCTACTACTACTACTATACTACTACTACTACTACTACTACTAATGAGATGTGTGTAGGTGACGGCAGGAGGCAGAGAGTTGGGTCGGTTCTGCGGAGGTCGTTCTCCTGGTCGGGTTGTGACTCAGAGCCACCAGGTGTTGGTCTCCTTCCACACGGACGACTCAGGAGACAACTTGGGATGGAGTCTCACCTACACAACTACAGGTACACACACCTACACAACTACAGGTACACACACCTACACAACTACAGGTACACACACACCTACGCAACTACAGGTACACACACACACCTACCCATACACCTACACAACTACAGGTACAAACACATCTATACAACTACAGGTACACACACACCTATACAACTACAGGTACATACATCCACCTAATTTCTAAACCTATGGGCTTGTTTTTATCGTTATACGCATGACTGAAGGCTTGTTCGGGTTTTCATGCAGTGATTAAAAAGGTTATTTCCTGAATTGGTGGTCAATGGTGATCATTGGCTAGTGGTGACCACCAGGTCAATGATCCCTCTGGTGGCATTTTTTCATGGTTGGTGTAGGGATAGAAATTATGAATCTGGTGGCGACTCCGAACGGGCCCTGAAAAAATTTGCCCCTCAAATCTCCCTCCAAGGTTTCTAAACTTGGCAGCCCTGATGTACACCATGTTTATGTTTTGTCTGTGAACGTTTTAACAGGAAGTCAGTGTCCGGTTCCATTGAGTCCTGCTAATGGCCTGCTGAATCCCATCCAATCAGAATACAGCTTCAGAGACCACATCCTGGTTACCTGTCTGCCTGGATACAAGCTGCGGAAAGTATAAGCTCCTCCTGTATTTTCCTGTAGCTTCACCTGTAGCTCCACCTGTATCTACCTGTAGCGCCACCTGTAGCTCCACGTGTATCTACCTATCTACCCGTATCTACCTGAAGCTCCCCCTGTATCTACCTATCTATCTGTAACTACCTGTAGTTCTACTTGTATCTACCTATCTATCTGGAGCTCCACCTGCATCTACCTATCGATCTGTAACTACCTGTAGCTCCAACTGTATCTACCTATCTACCTGTAGCTCCACCTGTATCCACCGATCTACCTGTAGCTCCACCTGTATCTGCCAATCTATCTGTATCTACCTGTAGCTCCACCTGTATCTACCTGTAGCTCCACCTGTATCTACCAATCTACCTGTATCTACCTGTAGCTCCACCTGTATCTACTTATCTACCTGTAGCTCCACCTGTAGCTCCACCCTCCATCTGGATACACCTGGTGTACACTGTCAATCATGCACAGAGCACCAATCAAATGCAGTCAGCCATTCCTGGGCAGGGGAGGCTGGTATCGCCATCTAGTGGTCAGAATACTCTTAAACCGTTTAACGATGCAATATACATAAAATCCTGTTGTGTCTCCAGGGTGGAGAGTATCTGGACCACTACCAGATGGACTGCCAGAAAGACGGGTCATGGAGCAGTGATGTTCCCCAGTGTCACAGTAAGAACAGCTCAGAGTCACAGTAAGAACAGCTCAGAGTCACAGTAAGAACAGCTCAGAGTCACAGTAAGAACAGCTCAGAGTCACAGTAGGAACAGCTCAGAGTCACAGTAAGAAAAGCTCAGTCACAGTAAGAACAGCTCAGAGCTACAGTAAGAACAGTTCAGAGTCACAGTAAGAACAGCTCAGAGTTACATTAAGAACAGCATAGACTCACAGTAAGAACGGCTCAGAGTCACAGTAAGAACAGTTTAGAGTAGCCCTCAACTCAACTCACCTGTATCCTTACACGGTGAGCTCAGTGAACCGACCCCTAGCACCACCACCAGAACTACAGTGTTAGTACAGATCAGATCAGACCATTAGCATAGTGGTGCACCACCCATAGACCACCAGTATCACAGTGAAACTCTCCCGTGTTTACATGCAATGTCTAGACGTCGTTGGTCTCTTCACATGCCCCACCTGCTGCTCATGCTGTCCTCCAGGGAGCAGCTGTGCAGTCAATAATACGTCCACCATCCCTGAGTGATCTCGTAAATATTAGTTATAATGTAACTTAATAATAGACCCTAATAATATACCTTAATAGTATAATTTAACCTAATACTAACGACACTCAACAGATCATAATGGCCTTAGCTACAGCAAGGCGCTGCACTGCTGACAGAACAAACTGAAATTATGAAGTCAGTTCAACAAAGTTAGATATCATGTTATAGCAATCCCTTAACATGAAACATAACCACAATAACAATATATAGCAAGATATATATATATATATTTCTAATGTAATACCTCCACGGTGACATCAGAGAGGCTTGGTTGCCTAGAACACCATCATGCTGAATACTCTTACTTACTTACATACTTTACTACATCTTTCATTTCTCTCTCTCTACCTCTCTTTTTCTCTCTTTTTCTCACTCTCTCTCTCTCTCTCTCTCTCTCTCTCTCTCTCTCTCTCTCTCTCTCTCTCTCTCTCTCTCTCTCTCTCTCTCTCTCTCTCTCTCTCTCTCCTCTCTCATCCAGGAGCAGGGGGGAGCCAGTGATATCAGCCCATATCATAACATTCTGACCAATCAGATCTTAGATTTCAGTGATTGGCACAGAGCTCTGGTATAATAGGTCCATGACATCATTGATGACGAACCAATCAGACGTGGTTTTACGAAAATCATAGTGACCAAACTTTTCATCTGGTTTCAATAAATTCAACATTCAATGAGCTGTATTTGTGTGTTACCTTGAATATATAGCATGTGAGTACTATGTAGATGATTATTTAATATATAGCATATGAATACTATGTACATGAATATTTAATATTTAACATGTGAATACTATGTAGATGAATATTTAATATATAACATGTGAATACTATATAGATTCATATTAAATATTTAAAATGTGAATACTATGTAGATGCATATTTAATATTTAACATGTGGATTCCATTTAGAGTCATATTTAATATTTTAAATGTGAATACCATGTCGATTCATATTTAATATTTTAATGTGAATACCATGTCGATTCATATTTAATATTTAACACATGGATACCATGTAGATGCATATTTCATATATGCCATATTAATACTATGCAGATTCAAACTATATATGGGCTTGCAGACACCATATGGTCTACACCCAATTCAACAGGTAGGACTTTAATATGCCTACTACAGTAGTAGTAGAAGTCCTAGTATTGAAGTAGTAGTAGTAATAGAGTAGCAGAACTAGACTAGTCTGTCCTAACCCTGCCCTGTCATGAACTACAAGACAATGCCCTAGGACTAATGACTGCTTTTTTATTATTCCATTTTATTAAACCTTTATACCTTTAAGTCCCATTGAGATGAAAAGATCTCTTAATCGAGGGAGCCCTGGCCAAGATAGCAGCAATACAGTTTCAAACAACATACAAGAAACATTAAAGTACATAAAACAAAACATTTAGTAGTTGGTCTCAGAATCATATGCCTGACAGACTGCTGGAGACAGGTCTAGCTGGTGAAGCAAGTACAAATTCCAATTTGATTTGCCTCCAACCCCTTTACGACACTTTTGAAAGACTTAATGGGGATCAGGTCCTCCAGCTGCAGATCTGTCTGCAAGATGTTCCAGGCTGTAGGGGCTGAAAACATAAAGGCCTGAGGTGATCAAAATAAATACTTTTAGGATGTTATCAATATAAAGTATTTTAGGATGTGATTAATATAAAGACTTGTAAGATGTGATCAGTATAAAAACGTGTAGGATGTGATCAATATAAAGACTAATAGGATGTGATCACTATAAAGACTTGTCGGATGTAATCACAATATAGACTTGTAGGAAGTGATCAATATAAAGGTTATTGTAGGATATGATCATTATAAAGACTTGAAGGATGTGATCAATTAGACCTCTCCCTTGCTCTCCTCTGCTGCAGTGGTGGATTGTGGGAGTCCGGAGATGCCGGCCATGGCTCGCGTGGTGTTTGGTAGTAATGACAACAGCACGCGGTTTGGTGCTACCATGCACTTTAGTTGTCAAGGAGACGCCTTCCAACTCCAGCCAAACATTACCAGTAGGCCTCTGTATATATACTATTACTATACTATAGCTATTACTATACTATAACTACATTACACTATACTATATAATATCTATAAAGACACTATAAATATACTATGCTATTACTATACAATACAGTTACTATAACTATCCTACACTGTTCAATACAGTCATCCCCAGTCGGGTTCTACACTATACTATAACTATACAGTCATCACCAGTAGTCCACTATACTCTTCTAGTACAATAACCATACCGTGTGTGTGTGTGTGTGTGTGTGTGTGTGTGTGTGTGTGTGTGTGTGTGTGTGTGTGTGGGGTGTGTGTTACAGGTTCCTACAACTGTTCTGAAGGAGGAATTTGGACAAACTCAGAATTTGGATCCGAACTGCCGACCTGTCTACCAGGTAACCAGCTTAGCTACATCACTAACACACAACTAACTATACATTCTATGTGTATATTTAGAAGTTATTCTGTATGTGTGTGTGTGTGTGTGTGTGTGTTAGATGTGTAAAGTGTGTATTCTGTGTGTGTGTGTGTGTGTGTGTGTGTGTGTGTGTGTGTGTGTGTGTGTGTGTGTGTGTCCAGTCTGCGGTCTGCCTTCCCGCCTCCTCCCCCACCACCAGCGGCGGGTGGTGGGGGGCCGGACCGCGCCCCCGGGCCTGGTTCCCTGGCAGGTTCTGCTGGAGGTGAACGACGTGTCCCGGGTCCCCGCGGGCCGCTGGTTCGGTGCTGGAGCTTTGTTGTCTGAGCGCTGGGTCCTCACCGCCGCACACGTACTGCACTCCCAGCGAAGAGACGCCAGCGTGGTTCCCCTGGCGACCGAGCACATCACGGTATCCAAGCATCTATCAGTCTGTCCATCTGTCTGTCAGTCCATCCATCTGTCTATCAGTTCATCCATCTATCAGTCCGTCCATCTATCTATCAGGCCATCCATCTCTTTATAACTTACCAGACACTTCGACAATCTGACCAGATCTAGAGATGTTAAGACCAGGACCTCCAGACACCAGATCTAGAGATGTTTAGACCAGGACCTCCAGACACCAGATCTAGAGATGTTTAGACCAGGACCTCCAGACACCAGATCTAGAGATGTTTAGACCAGGATCTCCAGACACCCGATCTAAAGATGTTTAGACCAGGACCTCCAGACACCAGATCTAGAGATGTTTAGACCAGGACCTCCAGACACCAGATCTAGAGATGTTTAGACCAGGATCTCCAGACACCCGATCTAAAGATGTTTAGACCAGGACCTCCAGACACCAGATCTAGAGATGTTTAGACCAGGACCTCCAGACACCAGATCTAGAGATGTTTAGACCAGGATCTCCAGACACCAGATCTAAAGATGTTTAGACCAGGACCTCCAGACACCAGATCTAGAGATGTTTAGACCAGGACCTCCAGACACCAGATCTAGAGATGTTTGGACCAGGACCTCCAGACACCAGATCTAGAGATGTTTAGACCAGGACCTCCAGACACCAGATCTAGAGATGTTTAGACCAGGACCTCCAGACACCAGATCTAGAGATGTTTAGACCAGGACCTCCAGACACCAGATCTAGAGATGTTTAGACCAGGATCTCCAGACACCAGATCTAAAGATGTTTAGACCAGGACCTCCAGACACCAGATCTAGAGATGTTTAGACCAGGACCTCCAGACACCAGATCTAGAGATGTTTGGACCAGGACCTCCAGACACCAGATCTAGAGATGTTTAGACCAGGACCTCCAGACACCAGATCTAGAGATGTTTAGACCAGGACCTCCAGACACCAGATCTAGAGATGTTTGGACCAGGACCTCCAAGAGACGGTTGGTCACCTGTACAGTAGACTAAGGGTGTGAACACATGAGGAGCTATCAACAAAGTGCTAGTCGCTAGGATCATGAAATGGATGTATATTATTATATTTATTATGGAGCTCTGGAACCTGGGATAATGAGTTGCACCTCCATGTTTGGATGAATTTGTTTGTTTCAATTTTGGTGGTTTTAGAACGTCAATCAAAGCTGTCATCTCATTGGAAACACTTCGAGAGGTCAGCTCCAACTGGGATTAAATAGGAGGATCCAAGATTTCTGAATTCCAACGCTAGGTTAACGCTAGGTCAACACTAGGTGGGACTTCATGGCACAACAAAGTCTTATTGTTGGTGACCTTCTCTCTGTCCTCAGGTGTATCTGGGTCTCCATGACGTCAGGGACAAGCATCGCTCCACCAGGCGTTCTGTGGACCAGGTTCTGCTCCATCCAGACTTCCAGCCCCTCAACTACAACAATGACATCGCCCTGCTGAAGTTGGACCAGCCCGTTCGCTTCACCGGGCTGATCCGGCCTGTGTGCCTCCCCAAACCACACGGCCAGGTGAGTCAGTGACCAGGTCATTCCTACTGACCATAACAATCCCATCGATTTTCAATTCTTATGGCTCACTTTTTGTATGTGTTCCCCCCATACCTCCACACAGTAGGTAGTGTCTAGAACTATGAGAGAACCATGCAGTATATATAGGGAGTTATGATTATTTAGGGAGATTCAGGTTATCTTTAGTTTTATATAATATTGCAATGGTTTTAGATGTTTAGGTTTTTACATTATTTATGTGTGGTTTCCAATATAATCTGTTATCAATTATCACACCCAGAAACGTATTTCTATTTCAACATCATCATCACTTTAACTTGATTATTGATTTGCCGATTATTGATTTGCAGATAACTTGTTATATTTCACCATTTATTTAAGACCTTCATTTCCCTTTCAACTGTATTCAGATACATCAGCAAATAATTGTTTTTGTAAAATTGTAGACATACAGTATGAACAGTTTAGGGCCTGGCACTGAACATTGTGGAACCCAGAAGTAACCTTCAGCAAATCGACATAATGTATTCAAACATATTAAATTTGATCTGGGAAAGCAGAGAATCTGGTCTATAATCGGGAATAGATGTATATCCCCAATTTATTTAATAGGAATTACTTTTGCTGTCTTAATTTAGCTGGGGAATGAACCTGTTTGGAAGGACTGATTGCAGATATGTGCCTATGGTTTCACTATACATCATCTATTCTTTTTTATTAGCGAAATATTCATTTCAGTCCAACAAATTGACTTTTTATTCTTATGTTTTAGAAATGTTTTAGAAATTAATTGTTCTACTGCTGCGCAATACTACCCCCTTGTGCCAACGTTAACGTGATGTGGTGGTTGGGGTTAGCAGGTACTAGTGTATACTCAGAGGTACTAGTGTATGCTAAGAGGTACTAGTGTATACTGAGAGGTACTAGTGTATACTCAGAGGTACTAGTGTATACTAAGAGGTACTAGTGTATACTAAGAAGAACTAGTGTATACTTAGAGGTACTAGTGTATACTAAGAGGTACTAGTGTATACTTAGAGGGACTAATGTATACTAAGAGGTACTAGTGTATACTAACAGGTACTAGTGTATACTAACAGGTACTAGTGTGGACTAAGAGGTACTAGTGTATACTTAGTACTAATGTATACTAAGAGGTACTAGTGTATACTAAGAGGTACTAGTGTATACTAACAGGTACTAGTGTATACTGAGAGGTACTAGTGTATACTAAGAGGTACTAGTGTATACTAAGAGGTACTAGTGTATACTAAGAGGTACTAGTGTATACCAACCAGTACTAGTGTATACCAACCAGTACTAGTGTATACTAACAGGTACTAGTGTATACTAACAGGTACTAGTGTGGACTAAGAGGTACTAGTGTATACTTAGTACTAGTGTATACTAAGAGGTACTAGTGTATACTAACAGGTACTAGTGTATACTGAGAGGTACTAGTGTATACTGAGTGTCCATCGTGTGTCCTGGTAGGACGACCGGCCAACTCCCCTCCCCAACACCCTGGGGCTGGTTTCAGGCTGGGGCATCTCCTCCCCTTCCAACGAATCCTCCAGTCTGACCTCCAACCCCAGCCTGACCTCCGACCCCAACACAACCTCTGAGATGCTGCAGTACGTGAAGCTGCCAGTGGTGGAGCAGGCGGAGTGTAAGGAGAGCTACGCCTCGCGTTCCCTCACCTACAACATCACCCACAACATGTTCTGTGCTGGCTTCTACACGGGGGGCCGTGACACCTGCCTGGGGGACAGTGGGGGGGCGTTCGTTATGCAGGATGAGGAGCAGCAGAGGTGGGCCGTGTTTGGCTTGGTGTCGTGGGGAGGGCCCGAGGACTGTGGGAGCCAGAGGGTGTATGGAGTCTACACCCGAGTCACCAACTACATCACCTGGATACTAACTCACCTGGATACTAACTCACCTGGATACTAACTGGATACAATTGGCCTGGTACTAACTGACTTGGCTACTAACTCACCTGAGTTTAAAGATCTTTATACACTCCACTTCACAGCCATTTCTGCAGTATAGACAAGTGTCATATAATAGCTTGGCTTTATTTAATTGCTTAGCTTCATTTAATAGCTTAGTTTTATATACTGTAGAATAGGCTAGCTTCCTATAATAGCTTAGCTTTACATATTGTTGAATATGCTAGCTTTCTATAATAGCTTAGCTTTTTATACTTTAGCATAGGCTAGCTTTAAATCATATGTCATAGACGAGGGAGAAAGGGTGATGAGAAAATAAGCTATTTAGTTCTCTGAAGAGTCATAATGTCCAAAAGCTAAACTATGTAGCAGCTAAATTAGCTAGCAGCTACTGTACCAGGTGCTGTTCACATTGAGGTTTGTTGAAGACACTAGATGTTGTTAAACCTACTTGGATATTAAACAGACAATGTATTGATGCTTTAAGCATTTTTGTACTGAAAGTAAAAACAACATTTGGAGATAAAAATCCCCCTGTCTCTCTGCTTTGTCACGTAAATGTTATTTACGTTCCACTGAATAGGACGCGTTTAAACTTCTGAAGACACTAACATTATTACCTGTCAAGACTTTTATTCAAATAATTTGTATAAGTAACTTTCGTTACGATGTAACTGATGTCACTTCCTGTTGAGTTGTGGAGAGAACAGTGTGTTTAGTCCTTAGACCTGGTCCACGGTGGTCAGGTTCTGGGCCCAGTTCCTCGGCTCAGGGTCCGGTTCTTCTCGTGTCGCTCCATGGTTTCGTTGATCCAGGACAGGAAGTTGGCGAGGCGTGTGTATACACCGTACTTCCCCTTGGCAGCACACTGCTCCCCCCAGCTGACCACGCCCAGCAGGAAGGTGGTGTCGCGGTACTGCACCACCAGGGGCCCGCCGCTGTCTCCGCTGCAGGCGTCCTTGTTGGCCGCCAGGTACCCAGCGCAGAACATGTTGTCTGTGATCACCTGCAGACCACAGAATCACTAGTAAACCTTAAGAACCATTTAGAACCAATCAGAACCCTTTAGCACTCCTTTAGAACCTCCTCCTCCCTGACATTCTTCTACCATCACTCCATAGTTCTGTCTGTTCCCTACCATCCATCCATCTGTCATGACAGAGTGATGGAGAGATGATAGAGGAGAGGCAGAATGATGGAGGGTTGATATAGGAGAGACAGAATAATGGACTGATGATAGAGGAGAGACAGAATGATGGAGGGATGATAGAGGAGAACCAGGAGGTAACTCACCTGTTCTGTAGAACTGATGCAGTTCTCCCGACTGACCAGTGGGACCACCACTTTCCGGAGGAACCGAGAGGACCGACCAAGGTACTGCATGGCCCCCCAGCCCGTCACCTCCCCCCAGGTGCCATCCTGCAAACAACACAGCTCCCAATAGAACCAATAGAACAAGTAGCAGACTGTGGTTGTACAGGGCAGCTCCCAGGATGACCAGTGGCAGACTGTTGTTGTACTTGCAGTTCCCAGTATAACCAGTAGATCTAGTAGGACAAGTAGCAGTACCTTGTGCAGGTAGGAGGCCAGCTGGGGGCTCGGCAGGCAGACTGGGAGGGCACTGGGCCCCAGCACCACCTGCTGGGCCAGGTAGAGGAGAGCCACGTCGCTGTCGAAGGTGTAGGAGTGGAAGTGAGGGTGGAGGAACACTTTCTCCACCTTAATCACTTGCTCCCCTGGGTCCAGCAGCTTCTTATCATAATCCCCTGCAGACAGACAGGCGGCCATACAAGGCAGACAGATATGGGGTCAGACAGACAGACAGGCAGTCATACACACACACACAGACAGACAGATAGACCACCAGACAGACAGACAGACCGACAGACACGCGGTCAAACAGACAAGGCAGACAGACAGACAAGGCACACAGACACAGACAGGTGGTCAGACAGGCAGACAGACAGACAAGCCAGACCGACACACAAAAAGGTGGTCATAAAGGCAGACAGACAGACATACAGGCGATCAGACAGACAGACAGAAAGACAGACAGGTAGACAGACTGGCTGTCAGACAGACAGAGAGGTATTCACCTACTGTGACGTGGTCAGGTTTCTGTTCGAAGCAGTGAGCTGCAGACACGACCCAGCGATTCGAGACCAAAGTACCACCACAGAACTCATACCCATCCTTCCTGTGGACCAAAACCTACACACACGAAAGAACACACACACACACGCACACACACACCCACACACATTTTACTATATTTTTTCGGTTGTTTTGTGATAGCCACCATTTCCATTGGAGATCGTATGCATGTATGACACTACATGACGTTGGAAGTTTCCTCAAAGGTTGTACATTCTTGCTCACTGGCCATAAAGTGCCCAGTGATTCAATGTCATGGTAGCCAATATTTGGCATAGTATAACGATTTTGCTGCAATCAAAAGTTTTTTCATATTACCAAATTTAGCTAAATGCAGTTATAGTACCATTCTAAAATGTGGGTACCAAGGTAGAAAAATTACGACGTCGCCACTGAAAAATTAGAAACGCTGAGGTTACATCAAGAATTCTTACACTACTTCTTGCTGAAACTTGCTCAGCCTACCATCTGGTGAGGAAGGCTGTCAGAAGGATGTTTCTGTGAGAAGGTAGCATGTCAAAGGTAATTCCTCACAAGTACCTGCCAAGGACTCTCCCCCTGTCTCTCCAGCAACCCTCCAATGATCCGTGGACTCAGGTTGTCCTCCTGCTCCTCCGCTCCGATTTGCTCTGATTCCAAGGTGTCTGTGGTGCCCTCCGTCTCCATGGTTACATTGGTCTCCTTGGTTACATTGGTCTCCTTGGTAACCTCATTCTCCTTGGTAATGTTGGTCTTAGTGGTTATGTTGGTTTCCATGGTAACATCGGTTTTCACACTAACGTCCATCTCCGTGGTAAAGTCCATCTCCGTGGTAACGTTGGTCTCCGTGGTAACGTTGCTAGAGGGGTTGGGCAGCTCACTGTTGAAAGATCTGCTGTTGTAGTAAGGCTGGTTCCGCTTCACTCCACACGGGAAGGGGACTGAAACCACAAGCAGAACAAGTTAGGAAGTCCGGGTTAGACCAGGTAGTCCAGGTTAGACCAGTTAGTCTAGGTAAATCTAGGCTAATCCAGGTTGGACCAGTTAGTCCAGGTTAGTACGGGTTAGTCCAGGTCAGACCATGTTAGTCGAAGTCTAACCAGATTAGTCCAGGATAGTCCAGGTTAGTCCAGGACAGACCAAGTTAGTCCAGGTTAGAACAAGTTGGTCCAGGTCAGACCAGGTTAGTCCAGGTAAGTCCAGGTTAGTCCAGTTCAGACCAGGTTAGTCCAGGTTAGTACAGGTTAGACCAGGTCAGTCCAGGTCAGCCAATGTTAGTCCAGGTTAGACACGGTCAGACCAGGCTAGATCAGGTCGGACCAGGTTGGTCCAGATCAGACCTGTCTGTGAGCAGTGTTGTCCGTCCGGGTCTAGCTGGTACCCGGCAGCACAGCCACACTGGACCACTGGCATCCCGTCCTGGATCCGGTCGGTACAGTACTGGAGACATCCACCGTTTTTATAGCGACACTCCAGAACCTCTACAGACAAACAGACAGGTAAAAACAGACTAACACAGGATATGAGGCCGTTATACTGTCATGGTCTAGTGTATACCTGTCTGTCTGTCTCTACCTGTCTAGCAGGTGTCTGTCTGTCTGTCTGTCTGTCTGTCTGTCTGTCTAGTTGGTGACTATCTGTCTGTCTATCTGTCTGTCTGTCTGTCTGTCTGTCTGTTGGTCTACCTCTCTATCTGTCTGTCTGTCTGTCTGTCTGATCACTTGTCTGCCTACCTCTCTGTCTGTCTACCTGTCTGTCTACCTCTCTATTTGTCTGCCTGTCCGTCTACCTATCTATCTGTCTGTCTGTCTGTCTGTCTGTCTACCTGTCTGGCAGGTGTCTCCTTTGAACTGAGGTGGACAGAGACAGAGGAAGTGTCCTCCGTCCACCATGCAGATCCCTCCGTTCAGACAGCGGTTGGTCACACACGGGTTCAGATCTACAACACATAGAAGATACACACATAGGTCTAGAACATATAAAATCATGCACAGGTTCAGAACAAAAGAAAATCGGTAAGCGAGCTAGAGACAATATCGGTACACGTAGATCTACATATAGCATGTATTTCTGTACTCACTAGTGTATCGATACCAGAACTCCATCTGGGAAACAGGAAACTCAGTTAGACAACAGACAGAAAGATAAGTCATCATGCTGGGTCTAGGGTAGTATCAGTACTGGGTCTAGGGTATAGTATCAGTACTGGGTCTAGGGTATAGTATCTGTACTGGATATAGGGCAGTATCAGTACTAGACCTACTGGGTCTAGGGTAGTATCAGTACTGGGTCTAGAGTAGTATTAGTACTGGGTATAGGGTATGGTATCAGTACTGGGTCTAGGGTACAGTAGCAGTACTGGACCTACTGGGTCTATGGTACAGTATCAGGGGTTGACGTTCTGGATGTGGTACCGTCTTCTCGCTGCTCTGGAATATCTCAGCGGCCTCCTCTTGGGAGCAGGCCTCCTCATAGCACTCCCTCTCTAGGCTACCGGGCCTGAGCTCCTCCAGCAGGAAGCTGTTGGCCCGCCTGGAGCGCAGAACCTGCCCTGCAGAACCCCGATCCAGGAAGACTGGAGAGAACCATTAGAGATAACCAGAGACCAGAACCGTTAGATACACAGAGACCAGAACCATTAAAGATACAGACTAGATGACCAGAACCATTAGAGATACACAGACTAGAAGACCAGAACCGTTAGAGATACTTAGACTAGAGGACCAGTGCCGTTAGAGATACACAGACTAGAGGACCAAAACCGTTAGATACACAGAGACCAGAACCATTAGAGATACAGACCAGATGACCAGAACCATTAGAGATACATAGACTGGAAGACCAGAGCCGTTAGAGATACACAGACTAGAGGACCAGAGCCGTTGGAGATACACATACTAGAGGACCAGAGCCGTTGGAGATACACAGACTAGAGGACCAGAGCCGTTAGAGATACACAGAGATACAGGCTGGAGATAGAAACACAGGCTAGATAGACTAGAGATACAGACACTAGATATATAGACTTAAGATAGACTAGTGATAGAGGCTAGATGGACTAGAGATACATACACTAGAGATACAGGCTAGAGCTAGAGCCTAGAGATATACAGGCTAGACAGACTAGAGATAGATACAGGCTAGATAACTTAGAGATACAGGCTAGAGATAGAGCCTAGAGATAGTGATACAGGCTAGATAGACTAGAGATACAGGCTAGATAGACTATAGATAGAGATTCAGGCTAGATAGACTAGATACATACACTAGAGGTATAGGCTAGATAGAGCCTAGAGATAGTTATGGGGAGTAGGAGAGTTTCACCTTGGGCTTTCACGGCGACCGTTGTCAGGCTGAACATCAGAAGCCAAACCTCCCTCCACGACATCCTGGTGGGAGACATAGCCTATCACCATGGAAACCACTGGTGATAGGAACACAGCTCTTAACTACAGCAACAGCGCAGCCTCTAGCTCCAGAATTGTATACTCTAATCCACGTCATTAAGTAAAACTTTACTAGAAACCTCATTCTTCTGCTGTCAGAGCTGTGCAGGGTTATCACACCAAACAACACAACAACGTGAAACTAAAGTTAAAGTACCACATGTGATTTTGAAGAAATGTGTTAAAATCAGTTTCAGATCTTACCTGTTTCTACTTGCGGTTGGCCAGCGAGAGTCTGGGGCTAAAAGTATCTGATATATTGGTTTAACCAGAAACAATATTGACACACAGACAGTGTCATCAAGGCCAGGACACGACACACACACACACACACAAACAAACACACACACACACACACAGACACTCTCACTCACACGCACACACACACAGACACTCACACACACACACACACACACAGAAAAACACAAAACTGCTGTTACACCAGGATCTGTTCAGTAAAGCAGACTTCAGGAGAGCGTAGAGATTAACGGTATTAAACTTTATTACAGCATGTTGCTATATTTCTGTTATATTTACATTCCACCAGGGGGCGCATGTACAGACCAGCACAGAGACAGCATGGAGCAGAGGTAACCAATCAAAAGGGGTGAAAACCAATCAGAAGACTAGTTTTAAAACCAATTTAGACTGTCGTTTTAAAACTTGTTTTCCTAACTCAAATCAAGATATCTGGAAGTCAAAACAGTCTGGTGATTGTGACTTCACACATCCTGAAACATGGTATTTATTCATTTATGAACATTTAATCTGAGAGGAAAGGAGAGAGGAGACAGAGGAAGAGGGAGTTAGAGAGAGAGAGAGAGAGAGAGAGATGGATGGAGAGAGAGAGAGGTAGAAAGAATGAGAGGTAGAAATAACAAGAGAGGTAGAGAGAAAAAGGTAAAGAGAGAGAGAGAGAGAGAGAGATTTTATTCCTGTTACAGAACTCTTATCTCTATCTCCATGACAACACATGGAGACAACACAAGCTCAGCATATAGGAAATAAATATTCGGTATAAAACCCTGGGGTCTTATTTCCTGCCTGAAATGTCTCCTTGACAACAGAGCAGTCAGCCATTAAAGGGTTACTCTGTCCATCCCATTATAACCAGCAACTCCCCTGGTGGGCCCGTCTCAGTCCCGCCCTTGGATGCTGGTTGGTCAGGACATGTGAGGAGAAGGCACTAGCGGATCACGTGATTGGTCCCGGGTGTGAAGCCGAGCTGGTTCACAGATCAGAGGTCAGGGGGGAGTCGCAGGCCGCAGCAGAAGAGGGGGGAGGTGAACCTGGACAGGTAAAGGGTTAAAACTTTACAACATGTTTTAACTGGATACTAAAAGCTTCATATCAACAACATTCCTATGTTTTACATCTCAATCCATTCACATCCTATACCTGAGGGGTCTGAGGTCTACCGGGGGGGTCTGAGCTGTACCTGGGAGGTCTGAGTTCTACCTGGGGGGTCTGAGCTGTACCTGGGAGGTCTGAGTTCTACCTGGGGGGTCTGAGCTGTACCTGGGAGGTCTGAGTTCTACCTGGGGGTCTGAGCTGTACCTGGGAGGTCTGAGTTCTACCTGGGGGTCTGAGCTGTACCTGGGGGTCTGAGGTCTACCTGGGGGTCTGAGCTGTACCTGGGAGGTCTGAGTTCTACCTGGGTGGTCTGAGGTCTACCTCGGGGTCTGAAGTCTACCTGGGGGGTCTGAGCTGTACCTGGGGGGTCTGAGGTCTACCTGGGGGTCTGAAGTCTACCTGGGGGGTCTAAAGTCTACCTGGGGGGTCTGAGCTGTACCTGGGGGGTTTGAGGTCTACCTGGAGGGTCTGAGGTCTACCTGGGAGTCTGAGGCTTACCTGGGGGGTCTAAGGACTACCCTGGGGGTCTGAGGTCTACCTGGGGAGTCTGAGGTCTACCTGGGGGGTCCTAGACATCAGTGCTGCTCCGGGTCAACTCTCTGATGCCCTGCAGGATCCGCTTCATGTGGCCCACCTTGGTCACACCCAGATCCTACACACACACACACACACACACACACACACACACACACACACACACACACACACACACACACACACACACGGTTAGTTTAGTGAACCATTCTGGTATCTGGTACAACCAAAATAGCTGCCAGGATGTACTGACACCATTGTCATGGAGATGAGCCTGGGATAAGCAACTTTTTGAATAATGAGTTTACTCCTCCATGCTCCTCCCTCTCTCCTCTCTCCTCTCTCCTCTCTCCTCTCTCCTCTCTCCACTCTCCACTCTCCTCTCTCCTCCTCCTCCTTACCTTCAGGTCTCTCCTCTCCAGCAGGAGGAGTTCTGCTCCTTGGACATCGTGTCTGATGAAGATCTCTTTATACTCCTGCAGGCAGAGCCTCTCCAGCCACGCCCCCACCTCCCGCGTGCCCCACCGCTCCACTGGGATAGCAGGAAGTCACCACATACACAGGACGTCCCCACACACCCACACAGGAAGTCCCCCCACACACAGGAAGTATCCCCACACCGACACAGGAAGTCACCACACACATACAGGAAATCACACCACATCCACACAGGAAGTCACCACACACACACCGTAAGTCACCACACACCCACACAGGAAGTCACCACACACACACAGTAAGTCACCACACCCACACAGGAAGTCACCAAACACACATAGGAAGTGGAGCAGACAAGAAGAACCAGACAGGAAACACCGTGAGTGATTGTTAAGTGGCGATCAGGCCAAGTGAAGTCACCACAGACACACATCTGTCACAGCTGATATATAACTATATATATATAAGTCTCTACTATATGTGTAGGGTGTCCTAGTTTTACTACAGGTGTAGTGCAGGGTGTCCTAGTTCTACTATAGGTATAGTGTAGGGTGTCCTAGTTTTACTATAGGTGTAGTGCAGGGTGTCCTAGCTCTACTATAGGTATAGTGTAGGGTGTCCTAGTTCTACTTTAGGTGCAGGGTGTCCTAGGTATATTAAAGGTGTAAGGAGTCCTAGTTCTACCATAGGTGTAGAGTGTCCTAGTTCTACTATAGGTGTAGTGTAGGGTGTCCTAGTTCTACTGTACGTGTAGGGTGTCCTAATTCTAATATAGGTGCAGGGTGTCCTAGTTGTACTATAGGTGTAGGGTGTCTTAGTTCTACTATAGGTGCAGGGTGTCCTAGTTGTACTATAGATGCAGGGTGTCTTAGTTCTACTATAGGTGTAGGGTGTCCTAGTTCTACTATAGGTGTAGGGTGTCCTAGTTCTACTATATGCACTCTCTCTTTCTAGAGAGAGAAAAAAAGGGGTAGAGAGACTATACCTGGTAATGAGAGAGAGAGAGACGTGCAGGCCTCTCGGTTCTTGTTGTATTTCTCCTTCTTGAACTTTGGGACGAGACGGAACTTAGAACCCAAAGACCTCCTGCTAGAGAAACCTGCTAGAACCTCCTACACACATACACACACCCACACAAATTATGTGTATCATTATATTACCTTGTGTTACGAATGTTTTAGTTACTACCTTGTGTTCTGAAGGTTCTGGTCCTAACCTTGTGTTCTGTAGGTTCTAGTTATTACCTCGTGTTCTGAAGGTTCTAGTCCTAAACTCTTGCTCTGAAGGTTCTAGTCATTAGCTCATGTTCTGAAGGTTCTAGTTATTACCTCGTGTTCGGAAGGTTCTAGTCCTAACCTTGTGCTTTGAACGTTCTAGTTATTACCTCGTGTTCTGAAGGTTCTAGTTATTATCTCGTGTTCTGAAGGTTCTAGTCCTAACCTTGTGTTCTGACGATTCTAGTCTTCACCTCTTGTTCTGAAGGTTCTAGTCTTAACCTTGTGCTCTGAAGGTTCTAGTCTTAACCTTGTGTTCTGAATGTTCTAGTCTTTACCTCGTGTTCTGAAGGTTCTATGAGGGGGGCTAGCCAGGCGATGTCAGACAGACGGCGGAGCTGCAATCCAACAGAACTCAGAGCAGAGTTCAGCTGGTCCTGCTGATGCTGGTCCAACTGCTGTACGGGGAATTAAAATGTGTTAGAACCACCACTAGAACCAGCAATCGAACAAGTACTAGAACCTCATTAGAACTACCACTAGAACCACTACTAGAAACTCATTAGATCCACCAGAAGAACTACCACTAGTACCTAACTAGAAACACAACTAGAACCCCCACTAGAAGTACCACTAGTACCTAACTAGAACCACCACTTGAACCTCAATATAACTACCAATAGCACCTGACTAGAAACACAACTAGATCCCCCACTTGAGTCCCTACTAGAACCTCAATATAACAACCACTAGAACCAGCAGACAGAACGAGGATTATATTTAAGATATAACATGCACTATATATAGTATTATATTTATGATATACCATGGACTATATATAGTTTTATATTTATACCATGGACTATACCGTTTTATATTTATACCATGGACTATACAGTTTTATATTTATACAATGGACTATATATAGTATTATATTTATGATATACCATGGACTATATATAGTATTATATGTATGATATACCTTAGAATATATATAGTTTTATAATTTTACCATGGACATGTTTCCAGACAGGAGGAGTTCTGTCTCACTGTGCAGAGCCTTCACATTGCTGACCATCTGGAGGACTGCTCCACAGCTCAGCGTCTAGACATACAGAAGGTAGACACACAGACAGGTAGACGCACAGACATGAAGAAAGCGATGAGGACACTTCTGTCTAGAGGATAGTATATATATAAATAAATAAACTGAGTGTCAGGTACCGATGAGCTCTTGTTGGCATAGACGATGTCCATGGTCTTAGCACTTGCGTTGACCGCGTGGGCTAGCTCCTGTTCCATGATGTGGTGGAACTGGGCTATCTCCCGTATGCTAACACACACACACAAACACATACACACGTGAAAACTGGGACAATTTGGCAGGAAATGTTGAAAACCGGGAAATCTGACTGTTTCACAGATATTTGTCGGGACACCGAGTTTTCAAGAAAACTGTTTCTACCTGGGGATTAGCTTTAGCATGAAGAGTGTTAACATTGTTTTGGCATGAAGAGTTTGTTTCTAAAAGTGTAACAGGGTTAGCATTGTATTAGCATGTAGAGTGTGTTGCTACATGTGTATTAGCGATAGCATGAGTGTGTCTCTACCAGTGTATTAGCATTAGCATGAAGAGTGTGCTTCTACCTGTGGATTAGCCTTAGCATGAAGAGTGTGTTTTCTACCTGTGGTTTAGCTTTAGCATGAAGAGTGTGTTTCTACCTGTGGATTAGCCATAGCATGAAGAGTGGGTTTCTACATGTGGATTAGGTTTAGCATGAAGAGTGGGTTTCTACCTGCGGATTAGCTTTAGCATGAAGAGTGTGTTTTTACCTGTGGATTAGCTTTAGCATGAAGAGTGTGTTTGTACCTGTGGATTAGCGCGCCGGCAGCCTGTCCAAACTGGCTGATGTGAGCGAGCTGGTCAATAGAGAGCACCTCGGGGTGGGGGGAGAGTGGGGGAGGAGGGGTGACGGGTGGAGGGGGGGAGAGGGGGGCAGGGGGTCTGAACTCACACCGCTGTTTATCCTCCCAAGACTTCAAAGTACTCTCAAATGCCTGAGACACACACACACATAATACATACACATTACACACATCTATAACACATAAATACATGTTTTATATCCATACAATCACACATTGTGAAATCACTACACACAACTAAAGCGGGCAGTGTACTTCAGAGGAAGTAGATTTTATTTCAGCTGGTCGAGAGCCACGAAGTTCTTAGCAGACGAACTTGTTTTATATTCTATGTGTTTTGATTTGGTCACTGAAGGTTAAGTTAGTGAAGACCAGC